>VSMD01055118.1:0-161476 GCA_008750895.1 Mirza zaza
ACAGAGTCTCACTTTATTGCCCAGGCTAGAGTGAGTGCCGTGGCGTCAGCCTAGCTCACAGCAACCTCAAACTCCTGGGCTCAAGCAATCCTGCTGCCTCAGCCTCCCAAGTAGCTGGGACTACAGGCATGTGCCACCATGCCCGGCTAATTTTTTTCTATATATATTAGTTGGCCAATTAATTTCTTTCTATTTATAGTAGAGATGGGGTCTCGCTCTTGCTCAGGCTGGTCTCGAACTCCTGAGCTCAAACGATCCGCCCACCTCGGCCTCCCAGAGAGCTAGGATTACAGGCTTGAGCCACCGTGCCCGGCCTAGACTTTAACTCTTTAGTGATTTTACTTTGGAGAGTGTCTATTGTGCTGTTCAGTGTGCAATGCAGGTCTGAGTACTTACTGTAGGGATTGACTGGTCTTCACAAATTCCATAAGTGATTGCTTGTCTGGGAAGGTCTTTATTTTTCCCTCATAGATGGTGCCTAGTTTTGTAAGGTAGAGAATTCTAGGTTGACCATTATTATTATTATTTTTTTAAGAAGATTAAGGATAGGCATCCAGTTCCTTTTGGCTTATAAAGTTTCAGTTGAGAAGTCTGCAGTCAGTCTGATAGGTTTTCCTTTGTATGTTATCTGCTGTTTTCATCTCACTGCTCAGAGAATTGCTTCTTTCGTGTTTACTTTGCTCAGCCTAGTATCTAGGGGATGTGTGGTGACTGCCTTTTCACATTGAGTCTTCTAGGAGTTCTGTGTGCTTTCTTTATCTGGATATCTAGATTTCTGGCCAGGTCAGGCATATTTTTCTCAAGTATTCCATGAAATAAGTTTTCCTGCCATTGTGTATTTTCTTCTTCTCTCTCTTGGATATCAATTATTCTTATTGTTGGCTGCTTTACATAAGCCCACATTTCTTGTATTTTTTCATCTTATCTCTTGTTTCTGTGTTCTTTTTCTTCATCTGATTTTTTCTTCATCTGATAAAGATATAGGCATTATCTTCAAGCTCTGTGATTCTTTCCTCCGTGTGATCCATTCTGTTCTTGAGGCACTCCAATGTGTTTTGAATTTACTTGAATGGCTCTTTCATTTCCAATATTTCTGTTTGGTATTTCTGTAGTATTTCCACTTCTTCAGAGAATTTTTCATTCGTTTCCTGCATTGTTCTTGTGGCTTCTTTATGTTGGGTTTCTATTTTGTCTTCAATTCTTGAATTTTCTTACAATCCATATTCGGAATTCTTCCTCTTTCAATTTAATCATATTGTGTAAGTTGGTATCTATTGACGGAGATCAAATGTTTTCTTTTGGGGGTAAATTTTCTCACTGGTCTTTTATGTTTCCTGTGTTCTTTCACTAATTTTTTTCTCATCAGGCTGATTTGTTGAGAACTGGGGGTGCTAGGTTTGGTTTATGGCCTTATCTCCAAGTCCCCAAAGGGACATTTCTTGACAGTGCTGGGGAGATACACTCTGGTCCTGTATTGCCTGTATAGAGGTGTTTTAGCCTGTTGGGTTATCTATGACCTGTTGTCTTCACCTCCTGTTAAAGGAGATTAGTGAGTTTGGACCCCTTGCTTAAGCTCCCAGGTGGTGAGTCAGTCTTGTGTGTGTCACTCGCTGTACTCCAATTGTTTGTGATGGAACACACTGTGTTGAATTATGGGGATGCCCTTTTTGTTGTTGCTTGTAGTTTGGATGGAGGAGTCGATTATCACGGTATTCCAATGTCTTTATGTTGTGCTCTAAACCCTTGAATAGTGTATACAAGTACCCCAATCTAAGGGAAATGTGTTGTCACTCCCAATGGTAACTTGAGCCCTATTGCCACTTTAGGCTGGGTAAGAGCAATAGGTACCTGCAAATTTGAGAGCATATACTTCCATTGTTGCTTGATTTGGTGTTCAGGGAGAGCTGCTAGTATGTTATTCAGGGTACTTTCACCACACTTGTGAAGCAGCTCCAGATGGGTGTGTCAATTTGTGCAATTGCTGAGGACTCTGGCCAGGATTTTCCTTCCCAGTCCACAAGCTCAAAAGCTGGCAGTGGCCTGGGCACCAAGGGCAAACCCTAGTGTTACATTCTTATCAGATGATCAAAACCAACTTGCTGGACTGAATCAACAGTATGCCTCCTTTTGCTTAGTTCCAAGGTCCCACAGGTTCATGCCAGCCATACAGAGAAAGTGACTTTTTTCCCTTCTCCCTGCCTCCAAGGGTGGGGCCTGCCCTGCCGGGATGGGGGAGGGGTGTTGGTTGAGACTACCACATGTCCGAACCCAGAAAACATCTTCATTTATTTCTCCCCTCCTCTAAGGGTGGGCTCTGCCCTGCTGGAGATACAGTCAAGCTGCCAGGCTGGGGGAGGGGTACTGTCTGCGGCCACCATGCATCTCAACCCAGGAAGTGGCTTCTCTCATTACTCCCCACCTCCAAGGGCAGGGTTTGCCCCAGCAGTGGGTAGATAAGCATTCGGGCCAAGGGAGGAACACCACCTGGGGCTATGATGGGTCCCAGCCCAGAATAAATCCTCTCTCCTCACTCCGCACCTCCAAGGGCAGGGTCCTCCCTGTCCACATGAAACACACATGGCTGGACCAGGGGGACAGGCACCACCCAAGGCCACCATGAGACCCAGCCCAGAAAGTGGCATCTCTCCTCACTTTGCACCTCCAGGGGCAGGGCCTGTCCTACCAGTGCACAAAGGCAAGCAGCAGGGTTGGGGAATGAATGTTCAGAAAGTGGCTTCTCTCATTACACCCCTCTTCCAAAGGTAGGGCCTGCTCTGTCTGGCAAGGCCAGGGACATTGCCTGAGACCTTTGCCTGAGCTCGCCCTCCTGGGCTGGGGAAGTGATGGTGTCCAGAACCGCAATGCACCACAGCATTGCTAGGCAATGTACCCCCCAAATGGTGGCTGCCCATCCACAGAAAGCCAGCACTGTAGGTGAGTGCTCAGGGGTCTGGAGGTGCTTGGCTTGGCAGGCTGTCTCAACAAGCCAAAGGCTGTCCACACTGCTTCCTTCACCCTCAGTCTTGCATCAGTAGAGTGTCCAGTTGAGGGTCCTGCACTCTCTGTCTCACCCTGGCCAGCTGAATCTTTGGTAGTTTCCAGGGGCAGAGTCTCCCTTTCAGTGTTCACCTCCTTTATTCTGGTCCCAGTGACCACCAGAGGCAAGATGCCTGTTTCCAAACCCCTTCCTGTGCATCCTGGAGGTGTCGACTCAGACCAGTCCCTACCACTCCCAGTAACAACCTAGCGCAGAGCACTGGAGAGTTCAAAATATTTCCTGCTACTGTCTCTTCTCCACATAACCTGTCATCCTGTGCCACAAATTTGCACTGACTTCAGGTGCTTCCCTGCCTGAGTGAATGTGGAGGTTGGTAGAGGAATAGTCATCCTCCTGTGGGTCAGATCACACTGCCCTGGCTGGGCGATGGGCACAGCCATCCCATGCTCTATTCTCTATTGTAAATCTCACACTCTCCAGACCTTGTGGTCAATTATCCACTTCACCTTTTTTTTCCCCCAGTACTGCTTGTCTCATACTGCTTCTCTGCAGACTCACAATGCTGTTCCTGTGGGACAGTGATCCACTCGTGTGTACGTCTCTACCTTCTGCGCCTCCTACTCTGGGAGCAGAGAGCCAGGAGGTCACTGTTAATCTGTCATTTTTTTCCTCCCTCTGCGAATGTCTACAACATTTTAGTAACAAGAAAATCAAACAATATGATGCATTTCATACTTGAATAGAGGCAAAGTGCTCTTTGCTTTTAGCAGTCTTAGTGTTCTGCCTATACAAATTAATGCCTTTGTGAACTTTTCACAACTGTAACAAATATAATTCATTGTTTTAGACTTATCTCCTACACTAGGCTCTAGCAGAACAAACTATAATGTACTCATGACATGTGCCACATAATAAAACTGAAACTGCAATAAAGCTGATAAACAAGCAAAGATCCAGTGCTTCCTTAAAAAAAGAGATTCACAGCAAGAATTGGGAAAGGGCCTGTTAGGTTTATTCTGGGTGGGAACCTGAAAAATATATATAGAACAGAATGTGATTAATGCAAAACTTAGGCTTGTAAAACAATAGCCACAGGAGTCTGGGAATCCCTGGACTTTATAGATCTGACAGCTGCAGCCAGCCTGCCCTCCCCCTCCCCCATGATAGAGACAAAGTTTATGTCTCCCTCGTAAATCTGACAGACAGCTATAGCCAGCATTCCTTCGTCCCCCCTCCCTGATGGAGACTGAGGCTATCCCTCCCTGGCTCTCCTGATAAGGATGAGGCCAGAGAAGAAGGATGGATGTGATTGGGGTAAAGGGGTAGTAGGAGTTGGTTGTTTGAAGAAGAATTTACTACAAACTACTGTTCTGCCCACCATCCTCTGCTGCAGGTAGCAGGAAAAAATTCTTTATCTCCCAGTTTAGCCCAGAAACAAAGAACTGAACAGGGTAGGTGGGAGGGGGTCAGCTATCCCCATTTATAAAACCCCTCACTAACCCCCCTTCTGTGCTGACTCACTTTTCAGACTCAGCCCATAAGCACCCAGGTGAAAAAAACACCCATTTTTGATCTCATATAGCCTGTGTGTGAAATGTTTCCTTTGGGTCATTGATTCACCCTTTCATTTGGTGCTACACTCTGGTGGTCCTTCTTTTTTTTCTCTTTTTTCCAGCCTGCGAGGGCCCTCACTGTAAGTCTGACTGCCTCCAACCCGCTGGTGTCCCATGGGGTGGGGGGCAGCTCACGCTGAAGCCAACTTCCAGGGCCCCAACACAAGTGTCTGTCCACCTTTTTTTCTTTCCTTCCACCAATAATGGGAAATTTGCCGCCCTGTATCCCCTCTTCTTCTTCTCTAGCCTGTGTCCTCTCTGCTCTAAAGTCTCTCCAACTTTATCCTGACCTTAAATCCAAACACCTCATTTTCTTTTGTAACACATCCTGGCCCCAATACAAACTAGATAATGGGTCATAGTGGCCCAAAAATGAGACTTTTGAGCTTCAAATTCTCCGAGACCTTGGTAACTTTTGCTGACATTCAGACAAGTGGTCCGAGATTCCCTATGTCCAGGCTTTCTTCACTGTCCACGCACAGCCCTCCCTCATCTCACACCTGCTACTCTTCTCAAATTTTCCTCACCTCTGCTCCTCCTCACTCCCAGTCCAACCTGGACTGGATGAAAAAGCTCACAAACTTGCTCTCTGGTTCCTCCTATGTCTCTCACTCAGGTCCCCGAAAAATCCCACGGGCCTTCCTTCGCTGGAAGCATGCTGAGAGACAGACACTGGACCGGAACTCAGATCTTCCCTTTGTTTATTTCTTTCACCACAATGACAAATGGTCTCATATTCCATATGTCCATGCCTTGTTTACCCTCTATTCTCACTCTGTAGAAACTGTAATCTGGCTCAGATCTTCGTGCTATACTCTAGGCCTCCCCAGTCTCTCTCCCCCTCTACTCTGGACAAACTTAAAACCTCAAATCCTGACTCTTGGGATCTCAGCCCTCCCTCATACAGGTCTCCCAAACCAGAACTCCCTTAGCCTAACCCTCGACCTGCTCCCTGCCATCATCCTAGCCCCCTTACTACTCACTCTAATTTGCTGGGGTGTAAGGCATCATGAGGGTACATGTCCCTTTAATTTAAGTCAGTCTTATTATCTCACCTGGCATGTAGGAACTCCTGACTCTGGGTCCCTAGAATAAAATGTCTCGGGTAATGGGCTCCACCAGGACAGTACTCCCTCTGACAAAAGAAGGGCACTGGAAAAGTGAATGCTTTCTTCCTAAAATGGGAGATGACACCTGAATTCTGGAACTGACTGCTCCACCCTGGACAGACATCCTCCATACCCACGGACCCTCTGAAACTGCTTTAATCTGATGGGGATGTAGGATTTTGGAACAGACTGAACTTCTACACACTATGATGGACGAGCCTTTGGTAACTCTCTGGCACAGGTAAGAATGCTGGAGTCATGTCCTCTGCTCTTCCGGAATTTTCAGGGCCTCTATTTCGCTCTCCTATACCCATCTTTAGAGTAAAAGGTAAAATACAAACCCACTGTCTATTCCACAGCTTCTTTGTCCCTTGAGAGATAAAAAGTATTTGCCCACCTCTTTTGTACTTCCCAATTACCCCCACTGGGAAAAGATCTTATGGATTCCCTTCCTCGGACTTACATAAAAATTTAACTACACCTTTACATGCAATGTCTCCTTGGTGTGCTTTGAGTTTTCAGACTATAGAACTTTCTGCCTTGTTTCACCTAAAATTGTCCACTTCTATATGTTTGTGTGACCATGTATATATAATGTTTTCCTACCAAAATGTGTAAAAGGGGTCTATTAATTGGCTTACATCAAATATTTCATTAAGAACAAAATAAAAAGTAACTTGTAAGTAACAGAAGGAGATATAAAGAGGCAATAAGTGTGGAAATTTTGGTAAGAAAGGATCTTATATGGAATTTTTGTCCTAAAAGACTGGTTATTTAGAAAATGAGAAAGTTAGGACAAAACAGAAAGTTTTAGACATGTTTGGTAAATTGTGCAGGTTGGAATAAAATTTATAAATAGAATTTAAGGAGAAATTTAATATGTGATAAAACAGTTTTATTAAAATGTTACTTTACTCTTTAAATATCTGCCCCAAGGCTATGTGAAATGCCCACATTTCTAGTAAGCCTTTATATATTATCGACAACTGTATATACTAAATTATGTGTCACGAGAATAACCAAATCCCTTTTACATTTGACTATTGTGAAATTTTTACCATCCATGGATGATTACTGTTTTATCCCGAGTCTTCTTAAACAACAGTTTATAATCAACTACAGTCTAAAGTTTGCTTCTTTGGAAAATGTCATGAAAAAAACCTAAAATTTTTATGACTTTTAAAAATATTATTAATTGTCTTATTTTGCTTTCCAAAGGCATCAAAGTACTATTAAGTGAATAGCAGGGTTATCTCCAGGATTTAAACTATTAACTTCCACCTGACCCAACCGTATTCATCCTCTCTAGGCCTCAGGGCTATTACAAAAGAGACAGAAATATAAAATGTAAAAACTAATTTCAGGAGATAAAAATTAGTAAGTTTGTTTTGGTTCCTTTATATTCCTCCACACATCCCCCCTCCCCGTCCCCCACACCTAGTGCCTACCTG
Source organism: Mirza zaza (assembly GCA_008750895.1). Lineage (NCBI taxonomy): Eukaryota > Metazoa > Chordata > Mammalia > Primates > Cheirogaleidae > Mirza > Mirza zaza. Next base: position 7,172 of record VSMD01055118.1, read on the forward strand.
CCAGCAGTAAAACTCACTGGATCACTTCTAAAAGGGACCACAGCACTTATAGCCTACACCAGATTTTACTCAAGGATTTCCCAGAATAAATTAATCCTAATTTGATCTTGTAAATAATTCTCTCACTGGTTCCACCACTCCAGCTAAACTTCTGAAAATCCCGTCTGAGAGTCATCTCTGAGGACTCAAACCAACAGGTGCTCCAGAACCTGCTTCCACCCATTGTGAGCTACCTGAAAATCCAGCCCATTATGGATACCAGTCTCCAATAACATGCTGTGGTCTACATGACTCCTTATTGTGCTTTGCCTCTTTTTATACTTCTTGTGTCACTCTATGAATGTCTCCACAGGCCAACTTACATACCAGGCTGGTCAGTCCTTTGCCTATGCTGCAAATCCTAATAAGAATAACCTTACTTTCCATCCCCCACTATGGACACTCCATGACATCACTATCTGCTTGCAGTCCAAAAAACCTGTCTACATTTTCAAATTATGAGCTCTTCTCACCATGCCTGATCTTAAACTCTTACCTAAGGCCCCTAGTGGCTCCACTTTCAACTCTCATTTTCAAACCCTACATTGTCCACTATCTAGTAAAATTCAGATCCTAACTATTTCTCTCCATTAAAACCACATCCTCCCTCTATTCTAACTTCATGACCATCCCTTTAAAAGGGAAGGGTTGAAAACCCCTTTCCTTTTAATAAATGAACTCCATAAAAAGATCTCTACACCCCTCCTCAGCTCAAAGAAGCTACAGAAGAAAGATCTCCACCCATTTTAACAACTTCTGAGTTCATTTTACATAAAAATTTAATTCTAACAACAAAAAGTGGGTATATTAATGATAACAAAAACCTCCATCTATTACCTGGCACATCAGCCACCCGAAACCCCCACCCCTCAGGGAAGACCCTCATCAACATAATACCAACCTATTACCTGACCCATCAACCATATTACTTGACACATCAACTAACCTATTACCTGCCACATTAGCCACCTGAGACCCCACACCTCAGACCACCCCAACTTAATAAAAGTGGAAAAATCAGTAGACAGGACACAGAATTTGGTGGCAAGATCTCTCTTAGCCTGCGGTGAATAAAACCCTGATTCTCCAACTCTCCACGTGTCCCTTGATTTGTCCTCAGAACCAACTGCTATAACACTTGCTGTAACATTTTGGTTCCCTGACCGGAGAAACCAATCACACTGGCCCCTTAAAGCCAATGGTTCAAGGACAGGTACAGCAACCAGCAGGACCTCTGCGACAGAAGCAAACCAGTGTTAACCATCATTTTGTGGAATATCTTCTCTTCTCTGCAGCAAACCAGTGTCAACTGCCATTTTGTGGAATATCTTTCCTTTTCTGGAGCTCCTGCTGACTGTGGGGTCTTGAACTCGACCAGACACACTGGAGGGATGGACAAGTTAAATCCAGTCTGGAGGCATCAGACCAGGTTAGGTCCCAGAACTTCTCCAAGTCATGACTGTGAGAGGACAGAAAAGGAGCTTGATCACATCCTGAGTGTATGGATTTCCCAGGGTAGGGATATGTAACCTTTTGCTGTCTGAATGAGTGAGTGAAAAGTGAGTGAAGAGTGACTGTTTGTGGTGCCACAGCTACAGCTATGGAACATGAGTGGGTCCTCACCTGTGGTTCTGCAGCAGTGTCCTACGACATAATGGTGATTCACTCCCCTAAAGGGAGTGACCAGGCCCGGGGTTTATAGGGTACAGCTTTGCCAAGACGTGCCTAAGTTCTGTCGAGGGATGCAGCAAGGCAGACGCCTGAGAGAACCCCCCACCTTTGTCTGTTAAGCTATATTACCAATTAGGGGTCTATGATGGGTAGTGTAGAATCTAAGCCTACAGTCCTTAAATGCATGTAAAAGAACTTTAAGAAGGGTTTCACAGGAGATTATGGCATCACAATGAGTCCCAGTAGACTGAGGGCCATCTGTGAACATGAATCGCCCACATTCAGGATCGACTGGCCCCCAACAGGAACCTTAGACCTCCCCATCATGTAAGCAGTTTAGAGAATCATGACCAGGACGCCAACACACCCTATCCAATTCCCTTATGTTTCATAACTAGAGATTGCTCAGACCACGCCCCCTTGGGTCTGGTTCTGTGCTAAGAAGGGACACAGCAGGATTTTTGTGGCCCAAAGCACCAGAGACTCCAAACTGTCAAACCCATCCATGAGGAAGCTCCTAAAGAGGATCCTCCACCACCACCCTACAACCCTGTGACACCTCCTGAAGTACCCCAGAAGCCATCAGAGAGCCCAACATTAGTCTCTCTGCCACCAGTTCCAGACCAACGAGGTGCTGACACTCCCATCACCCACTGGCTATGGTCAGTTCAGGCCCCAACTTAAGCCCTCCTGATGCCCATGCATAAGGTGTGAGGTCCCATGTAGGTTAGGGACAATGAGTCCATTCAGCTAGGACAGCCAATCCTGTACTACCAGCCCTTCTCCACCACTGACCTAAAATGGAAGCACAACACCCCATCATACTCCGAAAAATCTCAGGCCCTTGTTAACCTCTTTGAATCCATCTTTCAGATCCTTCAACCCACTTGAGAAGACTGCTCCCAGCTCCTTCTGACCCTTTCTAACACAGAAGAATGACACCACATGGTAGCTGGGACCTGGACATGGCTCCAGGACCATGCTCCAGCAGGGTTCTTGGACATGGAGCAGTGAGCACATAGAGCAGCACCAGAGACCAAACTGGATTGCGATTGGGATTTCAACTCCCCGAGCAGATGAGAAGCACTCAGAAGGTTATCGGAAAGCTCACCTCCACAAGGTCCAGGAGGGAGCCAGAGAAAGAACCAATGTGAACAAAGTTGCTCTGATCACCCAGACACCAGAATAATTGTTGCGGCAAGGGTACAGTTAGTGTTACAGCTCTTCACCAGGGAAAGAACCGAGTGGCACACGAAGAGTCAGAGAACAGTCTTTATTCTTCCGGCAGGCTCAACCCAGCAAGTGTTACAGCTCTCTTCGCATCTTCTGATCTTCTGAACCCCTTCCTTGTTCTCCTCCTGCTTTTATACCCTTGGTAGGGCTCAAAAAGCATCCAGTCAACTACAAGCTTTAACATCCAATCAACATCAAGCTTTAACATCCAATCAACAACAGTGGGATTCAAAAATTACCCAAGCAGGATCACACAAGCAGCATGGCTGGAAACAGGCGGTGGCACTTGGTCTGGCAGCATTCCAGTACTTGGGGCCCCCAGCAGCACGTGCGGCCCCAGCCCTGGCACCATGCCCTCCAACTGGCCTCGCACAGTGCTGGCCTGCGTGGATGCAGAGCGACAGGGAGGCGGCAAGCAGCCGTGTCCCAGCACCCGGAGTTTTCCACGTCATTCCCCCCTTTTGATGCCCTTATCAGTTTACACAGAGGCATAAACCTCTCTATGAATCTAATAACTGCATTGGGCAAGCAGGGTCCCATGGTTACCATCAGAAAGATATTTTAGCCCTTTGATTTTGGTAGTTGCAATTTCTGATTGGTTTACATATTCTTTCCCAGAGAGCCCCAACCAAGAACACAGAGGCACCCCATGTAAACCCAGAAAAGGATTACCAAAGCAAGTTAGTCCAGTCTCTTGGGGAGAAGGCCCCGAGTCCAATTCCCATGAGAGCCCAGACCAGTGGTCCCATTCAGTCCTTGGCTTCCAGCCAGATTTAGGGACAATCCATATACATTGGCCCTTATGTCTTGGGCATACCTGAGAGCTTGCATGAGCGCCCATAACTCTGCCCTCTGGGCTGACCATCCCTGAGGCAGAGGGGCTGACATGATGACTTCACTGCCTGTGGTGACTATGTAGCCAGCCAACTGTTTGCCATTCTGGATGTAGCTGCTGCTGTCTGTGTAGAGCTCCAGGTCAGGCGCCGGCAACAGACCATCCCCCAAGTCTGGCTGGCTTGCACAGACCTCCTCCACGGCCTCAGCACAGTCATGGCCTGGGGGCCCTGGCCCAGTAGGAAGGAAGGTGGCAGGGTTCAAGGTCCACACAGTCTTGATGGTAACTTGTGGGTCCCCACACAGCAGTCCCTGGCACTATGCTAGCCGATGGATAGAAAGCCATTGGTGCCCTGATGTGTTCACCAAAGCCACCACTGCGTCTGGGACCTGCACGCAGACACCCTGCCAAAACGCAAGCCAGTCCTCCTCCTTGACCAACAGATGAGGCAGCCATCCCAACGCTACCAAGTCCCGACACTTGGACAGACAAGTCACTGGCCTCTGCCAGGGGCCCATAGTCTGCACTAGTACCCCCACAGGTACCTGCCTTTTCTCACCTCTGAAGGCAGCCTGTTCAGCTCCTCAAGCCAGGCCTAGAGCTCCCGCACTGTTTGTTCTAGAGTCTTCTTCATCCATTCCAGGTGTGCACTTGTGTCCTGCTCCTTCTTCAGCTCCTCAGCCATCATGGTGGCATCGGTGATGGACTTTTCAGCCTTCTCTACCTCCCCACCTCTCTTGGGCAGCCTCCTCCACCTCCCCACTCAGGTGGGACAAAATCCACCTTGAGCTTCTTCTTCTGGTTCAGGAAGTCTGTATTCTGTGAAATGCAGGAGGTTGAGGAGCTCGGTGGCCTCCAACAGCTCCTGCTCCACCAGCCGCCAGCTGCGCTCACCCTGCTTCAGGGCAGCCCACAGCTCCTCCAGCTCAGAAGCCAGCAGCACAACCTGGTGCTCCAGGACCTGTGCCTGCTCTCAGAGCTCAACTGCCAGCCACTGCTCCTCATCCCGCCCTGCCTGCTCCTCCTTCAGCTGGGCCTGCAGCAGCTGTGTGGCCACCTGGGCCTCTGTGGCCTGACGAGTAGCATGGCCCAGCTGCAGCTCCAGGTCACTGAGGTCACCTTCCATCTTCTTCTTGAGCCTCAGTGCTTCGTTGCAGGCCTGGGTCTCAGCATCCAGGGAGGCCTGCAGGGACTCCACTGCCTGCTGGTGGTTGTGCCTCAGGTTAGCGCACTCCTTATCTTTCTCTGCCAGCTTCTTTTTGGCCTCCTCCAGCTTCTCAGTCCTCTGACTGGCATCTGTCTCATACTTGCTCAGCAAGTCTCATCCCAAGAGAGGCACTGGGCAGTCTGTCATGTAGAGGACCTTGTGCCTTATCTGATGGCCCCCCAGTTGGCATACCTGGGACTGGCAGAAGGGTCTGGCTACCCGAATCCTGGTAGCTCCGACCATAGTTGTTTCCTGCTTTGTAAGCGGGGCCACGGGGGTTGTCACAACTGAGTGTTCTGTTCCAGTGTCCACCATGAATGTCAGTTGTTGGCCCCCTACTCTCATCTTGACCATAGGTTCCCAAGGACCAAGATTGAAGGAACACTGTTGGCCCAACTGGAGTCAATGCCAGCCAGCCCCACTAGCTCTTGGGCTTCCGGTTTCTGTTGGATCGTTCTGATCAGGGCCTTCCCTAAGAAAATGTGACTTCTCTTGTGGGGACATTCATTCTTCCAGTGACCAAACCCCTTGCAATTGGCGCATGGTCTCCTGCCAGGGGTGCCCATCCTCTGGTTCCCCCCTTTCGTGGAGGTATGGGCCGCTTGGATAGGTCGAGTCTACCGAGGGCAGCAGCCAGGAAGGCGGCCTTTTTCTTCATCCTCTGATCTTTCTCCCTCTGCGCGGTCTGGTCCCGGTTGACGTACACTATCTGGGCCACCTAGTCTATTAACTGCATGATGCTCATGCCTGCAAAACCTTCAAGTTTCTGCAGCTTCCTCTGGATGTCGGAGGCCGATTGCGTGACAAATGCTGCATTCACCGTTCTCTGGTTATTGGCTGCCTCCTGGCCAATAGGTGTGTATTTTTGGTATGCCTCACAGAGGCACTCATAGAAGTCATAGGGTGACTCCTCTGGCTTCTGGGTGATTAGGACAACCTTTTTAATGTTGGTTGGCTTTTTGGCTCCTTCCCCCACTCCTTGGAGAAGAGCCTCTCAGTACCGCTCAAGTGCTACTTGTCCTTCCGGTGCATTGAAATCCCACTCTGGATTTGTCTCAGGTGCCGCCCGTGATACCCATTGTTCCACATCCAGGGTGCCCACCGGTGTCCATTCCTGCAGCTACTTCCGAGTTCCAATCATGATCTGACGCCGTTCTTTGATACTGAAAAGGGTCAGTAGGAGTTGTCGGCAATCTTTCCATGTGGGACAGTGAGTCTAGAAGATAGATTCCAGGAGGTCTATGAGGGCCTGCGGTTTCTCTGAGTAGGATGGGCTATGGTGTTTCCAATTCAATAGATCGGTGGTGGAGATAGGCTGATAATACAGGGCAGGTTGCCCTGGCTGGATGGTTCCTTCATCCCGAACCTGCAGTTGACCTCGCATTTTACACAGAGGCATCTGGAAGTCCGGGGCAGACCACAACCAATGGACAAGTGGTGGAGATGCTATCGGTGGAGAAACTCTATGGTTGTGGGGGTGTCGAATGCAGTCCCAGTCACCACTCTCCATACTGAACGCATGAAACTTATCAGCATGCACCTTAGAGCTGTTGGCTTGGATTCAGACCCTCCCATGTTTCAACTTATTTAATCAGCACTCCTCTTCTCTACACTGCCCGACAACACTCCTTTTCTGAACCTTGTCCCTGCCCAGTCTCCGGTCCCTGCTCTGGCTCCTCTTCTTAGACAAGGCCTACACCCTAGGAGCTGATGGAGCTCCTCTTCCATCCCGATGATGGGCCTCTGTCCCGCTGATGACTTAACTCTTAGGAGTCGATGGGGCTCCTCTTCTGTCCTGCTAATGGGCCTGTACTTTAGGAGCTGATTGGGCTCCTCTTACGTCCCACTGACAGGCCTACCCCTAGGAGCCAATCAGGGTCCTCTTCCGTCCTGCTAATGGGACTAACCCTTAGGAGCGATGGAGCTCCTCTTCTGTCCCACTGACAGGCCTATCTTGGGTGGGTCTCGAGGACCCTACCTTGTCTGACGTCCTGGCCTTGGTCTGCTGCTCCAGCTCACTCAGCCCGGCACTCACCCGCTCAGCCTCCTGCTCCTGCCCATGCACCATGGAGGCCAGGAGGCCTGTCACCAGTGCCTCTGCTTCCCCTCCCTCATCAAGGCCTTGGCAAGCTTGGCATTGACAGTGGCCAACAGCTACACTTCTCTCTTTTGGGCGCTGGAGAAGAGAGATGCCGCTTGGCGCCTGGTAGTCTCAGCCCGCTGTCCACCATAAGCTGTCCACCGTCTGCCGTCCTGGTGGCTTCAAAGGGCCAGCTTGGTCGGCTTTCCTGGTCAGGGAACCAAAATATTGCGGCAAGTGTACAGCTAGTGTTACAGCTCTTGACCGGGGAAAGAACTGAGTAGCACAAGAAGAGTCAGAGAACAGTCTTTATTCTTCTGGCAGGCTCAACCTAGCAAGTGTTACAGCTCTCTTCGCATCTTCTGATCTTCTGACCCCCTTCCTTGTTCTCCTCCTGCTTTTATACCCTTGGTAGGGCTCAAAAAGCATCCAATCAACTACAAGCTTTAACATCCAATCAACAACAGTGGGATTCAAAAATTACCCAAACAGGATCACACAAGCAGCATGGTCCGAAACAGGTGGCGGCACACGGTCTGGCGGCATTCCAGTACTCGGGGCCACCAGTGGCACATGGGGCCCCCAGCAGCACACAGGGCCCTGGCCCTGGTGACACTCGGGGGCCCCAGCCCCGGCACCATGCCCTCCAACTGGCCTCGCACAGTGCCAGCTCACAGGGATGCAGAGTGATGGGGAGGCAACAAGTGGCCGTGTCCTGGCGCCCGGCGTTTTCTGTGTCATAATCACCGAGCAAATTCTACCAGCACTTTTGTGAGGACTATCGAATCTACACACCCTTCTGACCCAGAGGAGGCAGAAAATCAGTGGATGTTGAATGTCATATTTGTTGGGCAGTCCTATACTGACGTCCCATAGAAACTCCAAAAACTTGATGGGTTTGCAGGAATGAACATCACACAGCTGATGGAAATGGCCCTGAATGTCTATGTTAATAGAGACTGGAACAACCAAAGGGACAATGACGAGAAAATGAAACAGAAAGCTGCTCTCCTGGCGGCTGCCCTCGGAAGACTTGACCTAGGCAAGAGACCTGGCCTGCCACGGGAAGGAGGACCCAGGAGATGAGGGACCCTGAAGGCTAACCAGTGCATGTAATGTAAGGAGTTTGGTCTCTGGAAGCATGAATGTCCCAATAAAAGAAACAACCCACCACTAAACAGGAACCTGCCCAAGGGCTTCTAGCAGGAGCTGGAGACCCAGGACCTCATCACTCTCACTGGAGTCAATTCACAATAGGATAAATTGGGTTCCCTGACTCTTGGCCCCTGGGAGCCTACTCTCATAATGGAAGTGAGGTGCCAACCAATAACATTCATGGTGGACACTGGGGCAGAACACTCGTAACCACACCAGTGGCTCCACTTACAAAACAGGAAACCACCATTGTGGGAGCCACTGGAACTCGAGTAGCTCGACCATTATGCCAATCCCAAATATGCCAGATTGGCAGGGGGTGGGCGGGGCATCAGATATGGCATAAATTCCTATACAAACTGGACTGCCCTATTCCCCTCCTTGGTAGAGAACTCCTGAGAAAACTGGAAGCCCAGATCACCTTCCACCCAGAGGGGCCATGGGCCTCACACTTGGCACCCCAGAGACTCTCATATTGGCAGTCACCCTGCCGCAGGAATCAGAATAGAAGCTGTATGATGAGGACAAAGAGAAACAGAACCTGCCTGACTTCTAGCAGGATTTTCCATCAGTATGGTGGGACGACAGCCACACCCCCGGATCTTGCACACCAACATGTACCCCTGGTGATTGAAATGAAACCAGGAGCCCAACCAACCAGATGACAGTACCCCATCCCTAAGGAGGCTCGAGAGGGAATTCAAAAACACATTGGTAGACTCAAGTGGGAGGGGATTTTGGTGGAGTGCCAATCCCCATGGAATAATTCCCTCCTGCCAGTCAAAAAGCCCAATGGAGGAGGGTACTAGCCCATCCAAGACCTAAGACTGATCAAAGAGGCTATAGTGACTCTCCACCCAGTTGTACTGAATCGATACACCCTCCTGGGACTCATTCCTACTGATGCTGCCTTGTTCTCCTGTCTGGGCTTAGAGGATGCTTTCTTCTGTATGTGGCTCGCTCTGAAGAGCTAGCCCGTTTGCCTTCGAGTGAGAGGATCCTCAGAATAGAAGGACAACAGGGATTTAAAATTTCACCAACTTTATTTGGGAAGGCTCTAGATGCTGACCTCATCTCCTTTCCATGAAAAGAAACCTGCTGCACAATTTTACAGTATCTATATGTACTTCTAGCAAGTGCAACCAGAGAAGACTCCCACAGAGGAACCTGATGCTTGCTCCAACTGTTCACTGACAAAGGATGAATAGTCTCCTGGAAAAAGCCACAGATTTGCAGGCAACAGGTAAAGTACCTTGAAGTACACATCACTAAGGGGCACTGGACACTGGGACATGAGCAGAAGCACACCAATCTGTACAATCCCCAGGCCAACCATTCAGAGACAACTCAGAGAATTTCTTAAAGCAGCCGGATTCTGCCACATCTGGATCCCAGGTTTCTCCCTAAAGGCCAAGCCTCTGTACCAAGCACTACATGGGCCTGCAGACAAACAACTGGAACGGGCCCAGAGTCAGGAAAGGGCTTTCCAAGAAATAAAAGACTTACTAAAAAGAACCCCTGCACTAGGGCTACCAGACCTCACCAAAAACTTTAACCTGTTTGTACAGAGAAGAAACAAGTAGCTCTGGGGGTTTTGACTCAAACTGTAGGCAAAGACCAGTGGCTTACTTGTCAAAACAATTGGATCCAGTAGTGGCAGGACAGTCACCTAGCTTCCCGCACACTGGCAGCCACTGTCCTGCTAGTCAAGGAAGCAGACAAACTCACACTGGGTTTAAAAACCTCTGTGTGCAAGTCCCTCATACAGTAATACCTCTAATGAACACCTCAGGGCACCGGTGGCTCTCAAGCAACCGGTTAGCACAATACCAAGGACTGCTATGCGAAAATCTGTAGGTCACCCTGGAGACTGTGGGGACCTTGAATCCCGCCACCCTCCTATACAGTGAGCCGGGGCTCCCAGATCATGATTGTACTGAAGCAGCAGAGGAGGTCTATACAAGCCAGCCAGATCTGAAAGATAGCCATCTACCAGCATCAGACTTACAACTCTATATGGATGGCAGCAGTTTTATCCAGAATGGGAAATGACTGGCAGGCTATGCAGTCACCACAGTCAATGAGGTCATGATGTCAGCCCCTTTGCCCCAAGAGTGGTTGGCACAAAGGGCGAAGCTAAGGTCCCCTCATCCTAGCCCTCAGGCATGCCCTGCTTAAGAAAGCAATCATATACACAGACTCTAAGGATGCCTTTGCCATAATACATATCCATGGGGAAATATACAGAGGGGGGACTGCTCTCTGCAGGTGGAAAGGAGATCAAAAATAGGGGTGAAATCCTCTAATTGCTGGAGGCAGTTTGGGAGCCAAAAGAAATTGTAGTCATCAACTGTTGAGGGCACCAAAAGGGCACAGATCCAATCGCCACCAGCAATCACCTTGCAGACCAAGCAGCCAAAAAATACAGCTGATTTAGGATGTTCAGAGGACAACACTACAACCCTGCACCAAATCTTGCTGGCACCTGCCCAAAGAAGCAAAATATACCCCAGAAGAGAACGAGTGGGAAGAGCAGGAGAAGGCCAAGAAGGATGCGGATGGGTGGTGGCATCTATGGAATCATAACATCTTTATCTCCAATTAACTAACATACCCCTTGTCTCCCAACATCACAAGCTGACTCACGTAGGGAAAACAGCCCTTGTGCAGCTACTCGCCTGGTACTACTACTTTCCAAACTTCCATCCATCGCTGCAGCCGTCAGCGCCTGCTCCAGACCTGTGCTAAAAACAATGCAGCAGTCATGCCTAGACTCGCTACAGGAATTCAGTACACCGGAACTTCTCCATTCAAGGATGCTGAAATTGATTTCACAGAAGTACAATCATGTCAGGGCTATAAATACCTGCTGTTAGTGATATGCACCTTTTTAGGCTGGGATGAAGCAGTCCCTACCTGGACTGAAAAGTCTAGGGAAGTAGCAAAGTTTTATTGAAAGAAATCATCCCCAGATACAGTCTATCACTCTCTTCTGGCAGTGACAATGGACCAAGCTTCACTGTGGAAATCAAGCAAACCTTCACTAACATACTAGGAATCAAATGGAAACTATATACAGCCTACAGGCCACAGAGCTCAGGGAAAGTAGAGTCCATGAACCAGACCCTCGAGACCACTTTATCAAAGCTCTGTCAGGAAACACAATTACCCTGGGTAGATATGCTAAGCCTAGGGTAAGGTGCACACCAGGGCCCCCAGGAAATCCACCCTTTGAAATCCTATTTGGTATACCTCCCCAACTCATCAAGAGATTAAGTGAACACATGAGACAACTAGGAAATTGAATATAAACACACCTCCAAACCTTAGACAAAACTATGCACCATATCTGCCACACCATCATACAAAAAACACCTATCACCCTGGGTCTCCCTGTCCACCCCCACCAACCTGAGGATCTAGCCTGGGTAAAGGAATGGAAAAGAACACCCCTAAGAGCCTACCTGAAAGGGTCCTTATAGTGTGATACTAGTTAGTACCACTGCTGTTAAAGTTACAGGTATCACTCTGTGGATCCATCACTCCTGGGTGAAAAAGGCTAAATAAGACAATGAAACTGATCTCTAGACTGCACGTCCGGACCAGCAGAACCCACTAAAGATCCAGCTTAACTATTTTCCAGTGAGGACAGTCACACCCAGGACTTAACAGGACTAAATGGGACCACTGGCCCTGGCCATCATTGTGGTTATAGGAACCTTACTAGAAATTGGACTCTTCTTGGTAGCTCCGGGAGACTGGACTGGACTGCAGAGTGCACCTCTAACTGTGGTATTTTGGCTCATTATAGGATGTCTTCTCCCTACCGCAGTCCCTACCCTCCTCCTGGTTGGGACACTTGCCCTAACAACTATGACAGAGAAACCCTGCCCTGAGGCTTGTTATGCTAGGACTTGGATTCCCTCTACTAATGGGATTAGTCCAGATTTCTGGACCACGGGATGTTTCACAGTCCACAACTACATGCCAAAGACGTGTTATAGTCAGGCTCAGATGTGCCACAGTAGAGGAAAGAAATACCAAACTGCCATCATTACAGGTGATATTAGAATCTATATGGCCCCAGAAGGCAACCCAGCTTGTTGGACTTACTACACCCACTAGGGATGTCTGATGAGGGAGGAGTCCAAAACCAGGCTAGAATCAAACGGGTCAAAGAAACAAAGGCTCAGCTTATTAAGATAGCCTCAGAAACAGAATCAACTTATAAGAGACCAGATATTATTGGCATACACTGAATCTCTAGACACCTCTCCCCTAACAACCTGGTTCCTTAATATGACCCTCCAGGCCCTACCCAACCATACTTCATGTTGGCTCTGTTCACCTCTCCAGAAATGAGTCTATATGGGGTCCCTGTGCCTCTGGGCTGGAACTCAGGCATCTTGGTCGCAGGACCAAACAAAACATACCTGGTGGGCCCAGTAGCATACAATGTCCACTTAGCCATAACTTCCCACCTGAATATCACTTGCGTTACTAATGGAGGAGAGAATGAAATATTGGGATTCATATTAGGTGAACTATGCACAAATAACCAAATCTCACCCAGTAATGCCACTGCCACCTGCTCCTGGGATGGCATATTCTTTCTTTGTGGAGACATTTCCTATCTCTGTCCCAGGAAACTAGACCGGGACCTACACACACAGGTCTTCCTCACCCCAGATGTTTCTATCTTTAAAACCCAGCAACCTGAAGCTGCACTAAACCCCCATCCAAACACCCAGAAAGATGGGCCTTACTAGCATCGATCCTCATAGGGGGAGGAATTTCTGCTGGGATAGGAGTAGTAGGTGCCCTAGGAACATCCCTGAGCATCTACCACCAGTTATTCCAAGAGCTAAATGAAGACATGGAACGAGTACCAGATTCCCTACTGTCCCTCCAGAGTCAACTGAACTCACTAGCAGCAGTAACCTTACAGAATAGGTGGGCTTTAGACCTACCCACAGCTGAAAAGAGGAGGACCTGTACATTTCTAGGGGAAGAGTGCTGCTACTATATAAACCAGACAGGACTAGTAACCACAAAAGTCAGGAAGTTAAGATAAAAAAATTCAGAAAAGAAACAAGGAATTACAACAAACCTGGGGTTTGAATTAGGGTATTGGTCTCCATGATTCCTACCTATGGCCAGGCAGCTAATAACTATTTTCCTCCTTGTCACTGTAGGTCCCTGCATACTGAGTGTGGTTATAAAATCCTTAGAGACAATCGTAACCTGGAGAACAACAGCTTACATAATGGCCTTACGAGGCTATCACCCACTGGGAAATGATGCCCTATAATAGACACAGAAGAGCACCAATAGGAGGAATGATAAGGAAAACCCTTATCTATTACCAGACACAACAGCTATCTGAGACCCCACCCCTCAGAAGAGCCTCATCAACATAATACTAACCGATTACCCAACACATCAACTAACCTATCACCTGGCACATTAGCTACCTGAAGCCCCACCCATTGGACCATCCCAACCTAATAGAAGTGGAGAAAATTGGGCAGACGGGGCTCAGAATTTGTTGGTGAGACCCCTCTGAGCCCGCCAGCAAATAAATCTTGATTCTCCGACTTTGTGTGCCTCAGAACCACCTGCTGTAACACTTGCTGTAACACTGGGATGGCCTTTAATCTCCCAATTTTCTAATGACAGCTAAAAATCAACGTGATTATTGAAAACTTAGGCTTGTAAAACAATAGCTGCAGGAGTCTGCAGAGTCCCTGAACTTCATAAATCTGACAGCTGCAGCCAGCATTCCCTCCTCCTCCCTCCCTGATAGAGACAAAGTTTATCTCTCCCTAGTAGATTTGACAGGCAGTTACAGCCAGCATTCATTCGTCCCCCCTCCCTGATGGAGACGAAGGCTATCCCTTCCTAGTTCTCCAGATAATGATGAGGCCAGAGCAGAAGAATGGATGTGATTGGGGTAAAGGGGTAGTAGAAGTTGGCTGTTTGAAGAAGAATGTACTACAAATAGCTGTTCTGCCCACCATCCTCTGCTGTAGGTAGCAGGAAACAATTCTTCACCTCCCAGTTTGGCCCAGAAACAAAGAACTGAACAGGGTAGGTGGGAGGGGGTTGGCTATCCCCATTTATAAAAACCCTCACTAACCCCCCTTCTGTGCTCACTCTCTTTTTGGACTCAGCTCACCGCACCCAGGTGAATAAACCAGCCTTGTTGCTGCCACATAGCCTGTGTGTGAAATGTGTCCTTTGGGTTCTTCACCCTTTCATCAGGTGCTGAAACCCAGAATGGGATGGGTAGTTAGTTCCTTCTCCAGAAGGCTGGCTCCTGTCCTGATCCTTTCAGGACACTTTTTACCGACATTTGTCCTAAGACTCACCAGCTGATACAACTCCTTTTCACCTCCTCAGAACCTGCTCTCACCTTTGGACTTAGGTCAGTTTCTTTGTCCTCCTCTACTCTCTTCTTAACATCTTTCTCATTTTATTTCCTTTTGTTGATTTCCTCCAAGGACCATGCCCACAGTCTTGTGTCTCAAACTGCTGTGCTGGTGGAGACTCACTGTGGGAAGACAGTCTTCCCTCCTGTTTGACCAGTGGCAGGGACGCCCCCCACCCATTTAACAGCCGGTTTCAGGCCAGGATCACAGTGTGGGCACCTCCTCTATTTCCTCTGTCCTGCACTGTGTGTGGTAATTCGTTTTTCTGTCCTCTTTCTCCAACCTGCAAGGGCCCTCACTGTAAGTCTGACTGCCTTGGACCTTCGGGGATCCCACAGGAGGCAGCCCACACTGAAGCAAACTTCCAGGGTCCCCCCAAAAACTGCCTATCCACTTTTATTTTCTTCCCCCAATCATGGGAAATTTGCCGCCCTATCCTCTCTTCTTTTCCTCTGGTCCTCTCTGCTCTAAAGCCTCTCCAACTTTATCCTGACCTTAAACCCAAATGCCTCATCTTCTTTTGTAACACATCCTGGCCTCAATACAAATTAGATAATGGGTCACAGTGGCCCCAAAATGAGACTTTTTGAGCTTCAAATTCTCTGAGACCTTGGTAACTTTTGCTGACATTCAGACAAGTGGTCTGAGATTCCCTATGTCCAGGCTTTCTTCACTGTCCACGCACAGCCCTCCCTTGTCTCTCTTCTAAAATTTTCCTGGCCTCCATGCCTCTTCCCTCCCAGTCCGAACCAGATCCCACTAAAAAGCTCACTAACTCACTCTCGGGTTCCTTCTATCTCTCTCACTCTGGTCCTCGAAAAGTCAGAAGCAAGCTGAGAGACAGATACCGGACCAGGACTCAGATCTTCCCTTCGCTGATTTCTGTCACCACAATTACAAATGGTTTGATAATCCCTATGTCCAAACCTTTTTTTCCCCTCTACTCTCACTCTGTACAAACTGTAATCTGGCTTAGATCTTCTTACTACATTTTAGTCCCCCCCCCCCACCAGCCTCTACTCTGGACAAACTTAAAACCTTAAATCCTGACTCTTGCGATCTCAGCCCTCCCTCGTAGAGGTCTCCCCAACTAGAACTCCCTTGGACTAACCCTCAACCTGCTCCCTGCCCTCATCCCAGCCCCCGTACTACTTGCTCTCATTCTACTGAAGTCTTGGGGGCTGAGGTGGATGACATTATGTGGGTAAATGTCCTTTTATTTAATTCAATCTTAGAATCTGACCTGGCTTATAGGAACTCCTCAAGAAACTTTATTCCTCAACAAACATTTTATCTCCTAGTCATAGTCTGACATCAGGTGCAAACTCTAAAAAATTAGACGAAGGCCCTCAAACCCCATAAATAGCTAAACCTGGCCTTCAAGGTGTTTAATAACCAAGATGGGGAGAGGTGAAAAAAAAGAGTGAGACTGACAACAGCCCCCAAAACATAAAAAGAGTTTTCAAATTGTGGTTGCTCTGTAAAGGAGTTTTTCCAGAGAGTCACTCAAAAGCTCCAGGCAAGTAGATGACAAGGCCACACCCTTCTATAGGAACTAAGCCCTGCCTCCACTACAACTCTGGGTTCCTAGAATAAAATGTCCCCGGTAATGGGCTCCACCAGGACTGTGCTCCCTCTGACAAAATAAAGGTACTAGAAAAGCCCTGGGTACCTAGAATAAATACCTGAGGGGAGGCCTTTGTCCCACACATACAGTGCTCAACTTTTGTAGTTCCTACATAGATTTTGGCTTTTAAATCACAATACTTGATTAAGGAAAGGGACAAGCAAGGTATTGGAAGATTTCACTTAAGCACAAAGAACAAAAAATCAATTTAGAAATTCATGAGCATTCCAGCAGCTGTAGCTCTGGGAATCAGTTCAGCTTCCAACTTTCCCCTAGAAATTTGACCATACTTTTCCAGCAGATCACTGTAGTTCTGGTCTCTAACAAGCCATTATCTGGAAGTCTAAGTAGTAAATAAAACTTCCTTGATTCTACATGAGAATAGGACAATGCTTGCAGCATATTCTTCCCCGGCTTGCTCCAGCAATGATTCTAGCCCTGCATTTACTTCATGGAGTATGTGGAGGCCTCTGTCAGAAAGAAAGGAAGGGATGACTCTCTGCACACCTTCCCTGGCTTCCTCCTAAGATAAATTCCTGCACTCATTGGAGGTAGGATGAGGTACAACAGGAACAACACAGCAAATGTTGCTGCCCAAGATTTAGACATAGAACATTATACCCAAATGGCTCAAGCCAGTGTCCAGAGATAGGAATTTAGAGGTATCTTTCCTATATAGCAGGCTGGGCTCCCCACTTTCCCAATGCTTCCTTTAAATGAACCATTGAGGCATTTGTGTGAACTTAAAGTGACTCACATTCTATTCCCATATAGGACACTTGGTCAAGGGTCATGCAATTAGCCATTAGGACTTCTGCCAGGTAAAAGAAGCATCTTGTGAAAAGTATAGTGTAATTACCTGTGTCCATGTGGGGTGAGAGTAGTATTTGAGGCAGGCCCGTCAGGAGATTAGCTATTTCTCCCCATGGAGCCAAGCCTCTAAGATAGGGGTTGCCACAGAGGATAAGGAAATTGATAGGAAACAGAAATAAAAGAATACACAGAGACTAAGTTATAGTTTATAGTTTTATATATATATGAAGATCAGATCTAACACAGCGGGAAGTACCTAGGGGACTTGTGTATCCCCATAAATGCCAGCAATATGGTTAGATTCATACAGGTTTTTATAATCACAGACATCAATTACCAGTTGTCAGAGTAACATATTTGCATATAAGGGAATGCAGTTGCTAGGGGATACAGGTAGTGTGTTAGGGTCAAAAGTCCTCTCAAGGGGCTTCTAATCTATCTAGGTGAACAAACAGGTACAAAGTCTTTCAGGGACTAACTTCTAAGAGGCAGTTGTCAATTAACGAAGGTAAAACAAAAGAGGTATAGTGATTCAATATTTATTTGATTAGTTATGGGGGACTTAAAAGGTAGACAGACAGGAGAGAGCAGGAAGCCCATCTCTAATAAACAGGTTGTTTATAACACTGGGTGCTTCTCTGGGCAAAGTGCACTAATTTTCTCCGGCTCCCATCCTGTGGGCCATATTTTCCTTGTCTTGTCTTTTAAGACACAGGGAAGCTCACAGATTTTGAGATAATGTGAAGCCTTCCTGGAAAACATCCCTACCAGAGATTTGAGAGCTCTCCCATGATAGCAGCCTCTAATAAGTGAACCATTGAGTCCACACATTCCTTCAGGGCAAACCCTGCAAACTCCTGTTTCTGTCTTTAATATAGTAATATTGGGTTATACAATAAAATAATGATATTATGAGCCACATTTCATTAATTCCTCAATCATATTTCCCCAACATGTCCATTTCCATTCATTTCCCATTAGGACAGGGTTGTTTTCTGTTCTGGTACTGCTTAGCTAGGGGCTCTCAGAACAATTAGTGACAAAGAAGGGATGGTGGGATGGTTGGTGCAGGTCATGGTTGGTGCATGCCTCTCCCAAAGGGGCCTGTCCCTTTGGGAAGGAAACATTGCTTGCTAGTGTTCAGTAGCTTACTTTGTACAACCATATATTGCTGTTGCCTATTGGTGTCATGTGTTCCTGCCCAAATTGTCAGTGCTGAAAAATGAATTTAATGCAACCTCTGACTAGTGATCCCCAGTGTGAGGCAGGTGTGTTTCCCAATAGTCTTTCCTAAAGACTCCTCTGAGGGCAGGGCTGAACATTATTAATTGTCTGGTGTATAGCCATAGTCCTCGTGGTGAGCCAAGGAGAGCTAACGGGGAAGTGGTGCTCCAGGCTCTACAACATAGGTACTAACTTACATAAAATATTTGTCGAAAGGTACTAATTTATAAAAATTAATCAACTTAATATTCAGGTTCAAATTATATCCATACATTGGGATACCACCACATTTAAACACTCTACCTCTAAAATCTTGAGGTTATTAAATAGAAAAAATAGAGGGAGGAAATTGGTATGCCTTACTTAAACTGTAGACTTGCCTCAATTTCCCATAGTTATATACCCATTGTTGTAAAATATTCTCTTGGAATATCCATAACATCTATATGTTCTGACACAATAAATAATAAATTAAAATTGAAATAAGTTTTGGTACCTACCAACTGACTTGATAAAATGGAACTCCATAAACTCCAGTTAAGTAAAAAGCAGGCCCTTCAAGGATAAAACTTATTATAGAAAACCTAATTAATAAATGTGTGATTATACCCACTCTTTTCTATGTGAAAGCTCAATTTTTTCCTGTTTTTATATATGAAAAATATTAAAGACACCTTATATTGGATCACTATAACCTTAATGCTGTGGTCCTAATCCCAATATTATTAAATTATTTGTTCTATTCAATCAACAATTTGAAAATATTTTTCTTTTATACATTTGGCTAGCATGTTATGTTCAGTGCCTATTTCAACAGACTCTCAACTGCTATTTGCTTCCAGCTCTAAAGGGAAACAACCAGTCTTTCCCAGGCTGCCCATGGGGGACTACCACAGCTTTGTCATCTCACACAACATTTGCAGACAAGATTTTAAAGGACATCCACCTTCTGCAGGAGCACAATATGACATTACATTGAGGACATACTCCTCCAAGGAGATTCATTTGACACATACATTAATGACATATAAGTCCAATGTTTCCTAGTATTTTTGGATTCTGGTGGCAACACATTCCAAATTTATAAATTTTACTTCTAAACAAAGATCAGCAGGTACTCCTGTTAGCGCCCTCAGAAATTTACTCACTATAGAAGCTTTGGCAACATATCATAATGCCTTCTATAGTCTCTGGACCATTTATTGGGCATCAGTTTCCCCAAGGCTTCTTTTATTTTTTATTTCAGCATATTACGGGGGTACAAATTTTAAGGTTCAAATAATGCCCTTGCTCCTCCTCTCCCCACAAGTCTGAGCTTCAAGCGTGACCATCCCCCAGACAGTGCACATCTCTCTCATTATGTATGTATATACTCACCCCCTCCTTCCTCTCCCCTGCCCAATACCCAATTAATGAAGTTCCTATGTGTCCACTTAGGTGCTGTTCAGTTAATACCAGTTTGCTGGTATGTGTGGTGCTTGTTTTTTTCCATTCTTAGGATACTTCACTTAGTAGTATGGGTTCTAGCTTTATCCAGGAAAGTACAAGATGTGATATATCACTGTTGTTTCTCAGAGCTGAATAGTACTCCATGGTATACATATACCACATTTTATTAATCCACTCATGAATTAATGGACACTTGGGTTGTTTTCACAGATTTGCAATTATGAATTGTGCTGCTATAAACATTTGAGTGCAGGTATCTTTTTCTGTAGAGCGTCATTGGATCTTTTGGGTAGATGGCCAGTAATGGGATTGCTGGATCAAATGGTAAATCCACTTGTATCGCTTTAAGGTATCTCCATATTGCTTTCCATAGAGGTTGAACTAGTTTGCAGTCCCACCAGAAGTAAATGGGAGGAAATTTTCACATCCTATACATCTGATAAGGGGCTGATAACTAGAATCTACTTAGAACTCACAAAAATCAGCAAGAAAAAAATCAAACAATCCTATCAAAAAGTGGGCAAAGGACATGAACAGAAACCTTTCTAAAGAAGACAGAATAATGGCTAAAAAACATATGAAAAAATGCTCAACATCTCTAACCATCAGGGAAATGCAAATCAAAACTACAATGAGATATCATTTATTTCCAGTGAGAATGGGCTTTATCAAAACCTCCAAAAACAATAGATGTTGGTGTGGATGCAGAGAGAGAGGAATTCAAGATATTGTCTCTCTTTGCTTGTGCTCTGCACCATTAAAACAACAGGTTACTGGCTACCTACTAGGCTCTCCCGAAAAATAGAGTCTTTCAGAGATTCTGTGCATGTGACTCTCCATATACTGCTTCCCATTATGTTTTGGGTGATGGGAGCAGCATCCCCAAAACTCGGCATGGCTACTCCATTTGATAAGATAGAATAAAACTTGGGCCCTCTGGAATATTCCACCCGAAGGAGGGGGCAGGGGACTAAGGACAGTCCCTTGCCCAATGTCAGAGTGTTAGCTCTCCCAGACCTCCTTGTCCATCTGAAAACCTATTGGGATTTACTGAGTAAACACAAATGTGAGTTTACAGACTATGCCAATGGCACTGGTAACCATCCTACATGACAGAGCTCAGTGGAATGTTACTGCTTTTCATCCTTCAGCCAGGATGTCTCTGACAAAAGATGCAAGAAAGAATACACTTGGCCAAACTTCAGGCAGTTTTCTTAGCACATATTCACATTATTATAAACAATTAGGACATTACCTAAAAATTATCCCCATCAAGGCAAAACACACACATACACATAAAACAAACAAAAAAAAAACCCCAAACTCTGGGAATCCGTTACCTTTTTATAGATACCCAAAGTAGAAATCAAAAATCTCACATCTCCCCAAATACTAACGCCATAATGCAAGGTCTTGCTAGGACACGCCATATTCCCTTTGAAGTTACAGACACAGCTAATAGTAACCAAGGCATAGATTTTCACTTCTTAGAGTACACAACACTGGACACATGGCAAATATATTCTATACAAATTTTATGTCTTTGATAGGTCCCAAATAATTGGTTTAATGAGAAACATAATGATATCTTCGAACAGCTCCTTTTCCAATTCTAGTCCAACAAATAAACTCCTAAAATTCTCTTTCCTGTACCGGTCCTTAATCTCACAAGGGTTATAGGCCAGATTAGGGCACACATAAATCTGGAACTCGGCAGACATATTGGCCCATAGGCCAGGCAGTGCTGTTCATGTGCTTTGGGACACATTTGAACAGAAACTTCCACCCAAAACTAAACCTTGCAAGGTACAACTACACACTATTCTGCTAATTGCTGGTGTTATTACTGGTTTGGGTGCTTTCATTGTTTTACGACTGGAAGCCAAAACCCTCCACTAGACCCAACCATACATAGCAAATGCTAAGGTCCACATCAACATGAACTTACTTGAAAAGACTACCCAGTTCCACAACCCAGATAACATCACCTTGGCTAAAAATCTCACCACTGGAGATGACATTGCCTTGGACATCTTTAACCTAAGACCTTGATGTGAGAGATGACTTTTCCCCTTACATTAAACCTTCACTCTAGTGACATGGACTGCCTCTCCAAAGACAAAATTTGACAAAGGACATTTTTGCTTTTCTTTCTGAACTGTCCAGTTAGCCCATGACCCTATAGTATAGGTATACTATACTCCTTGCCCTCTGCTCAAATGTACATCACTGCACTTCCATACCTGAAGGAAATTGCGACAAACACAATGACAATCTAAAATCCATGGTTCAAAAGGTGCAGGTATTTCATAACCTTACTTAGGTTTACAATAACATTCCTTCCCTGACTCTGGGCAAATTTGATCTATTCATTTGCCTCAAGCCTACACAGTACGGTGAATGGTTGTGTATGGGATTTCAGGTGATAGATGAATTCACTAAATTTAATTGATGCAGCACAACTTACCCAAATTAGGGGAATAGAATGAAGGGGCTTAGGGGGGAAATTTATAGCATTGAATGCATATTTTAGAAAAGAAGAAATCCAAAATTCAAACATCTAAGTTTCCACCTTAGGAACTTTAAAAGAGAAAATAAAGAAGAATAAAATATATGATATTTTACAAACAGATAAAACAAAGTAAAAGATAAACAACTGGATTTTTGAAGTGAATACTGATAACAATTTCTTGATCATAGATGTGTCCAAATTGAACAGGGAGAACACAACACTAGAAGTGGGACCCTTGCTTAAGGACATGTAGAGGTGACTCGTCCATGAAATGAGGAGATACTGATCTTCAGAAATGATCTACCACTGTGTTTAATGTGTTTTAATGAGTTGGTAAATAACTTAATATGAATAATTCACCAGTAAAAACAAAAATCTAAGTATTGCTAGGTATACAACCTATTCTTTCTATGTGGTAGAAAGAAAAAAGTGAAAATATATTTTATTCTCTGAAAAACATCAGGAAATCATTAAATTGGTATGAGAGTATCAAATGACATGTATGGTAGTATGTACGTTTGCAGAGATACTAGACCACGAGAGTGGTAATAGTTCCTACCTCTTGACAAGTTGTGAGGGTTGAATGAACTTATGATAAATAAAGTACGTGTAGTGGACACAAATACTTTATGTGTGTGTGTGTAGGTGTATAAGTCAGTATTTGCTAATAATTATAGCTTTTTCCATGTAATTTCAAGAAGTACCATTTGCATCAACTATAAAGTACATTATTATAACCATAAGTTACTGAAAAACTATGACAAAACGATCACATACTTTTATCTCAAAATTATTGAAAATAACTCCGTGAACATATATAATTGTGAATAATATTCTTATACCATTCATAAGATTACATTAGATGGAAAATAAAAAGGGATACATTAACAAAGGAATTCTAAATTTACCTAATTCAGATCAAAGTATTCTGAATCACTTTTCAACTCATCTTGTCCATGATTTAATCCATATTGTCATCATCTCTGCTAATCAGAAGTTTTGTGGTGCCACATTTCTTGTGAGAGGCACGGACTATTCTCTGTGGGATTACCTTTCCAATTTACTGACACAATCCCTCTACAAATTTTGATGTTGATTATCTTACCAGAAGGTGAAAATAGTTTTTTTAAACCACGTTCATATGTGTACACACAAGAGCAATCACATTATTGCCTTTCAGCCAATAGTGTTTTCATAATATCAATTTTAATATGCATTTCCATTCAAAAACCGTGAAAATGTGTACTTTAAGATCAATGGAATATACTATTTTTCCCTATTACTGCCCATTTCTCAGTATAAAATCATGGTGGCTCATCTGATATATTCTGGTTTATCATTACTATTTTTTCAAGAGGTTTATTCTGGGTTAAATGTGTGTGCCTGGCCCAGAACACATGGCCTCGAGAGAGGACCTGAGAAATTGTGCCCAATTTTGGTCTATTATTGAGAAAACCCGATTAAATATAGTTTTATATAAGTTGTCCCATTCCATTTATCTTTTATTTGAGGATTAAACATATTAAAATTGTTATTGGATTACTGAAATTCCTATTGTAGTGAATTCTTAGAATTTTATGCTGGCTTGGCATCTCTTTTCAATATAGGTTTAACTTTCTTATCCCAGAATCGGCATTTATGTTAGCCAAGGAATATAATGATGTTAGTGTGTTGCTTTTTGTGTCATTAGGCAAACGGATAAAAGAAAATAATGAGCTCAAGGATTCAAATTTTGCATCCTTGCAGGGTGTCTACTGTTTAAGTAGACACCACAGCACTCTAGTGCAGGACATCAGAGCAAGACCCTACCTAAACAAAATGAAACAAAACAAAACAATACAGACCACTTCAGAAAGAAAACTATGTGCCATAAACACACTCTCAGAATGCAAAAAAAAGTATGATTTATGTTTCCTGTTACTGACATTTCTCAATCTTGGCTTCCATGATTATAGATCATGTCTTCCAGAAGGTCTTTAGGGGGATCTGGCAAATAGACTGCCAAATAATGTCTTAAAATGGGCCTTCTAGAGATATGTTAGAAACAGGCACTGATTTTTGAAGAAATGTTTTACTGACACTCAATCTGGTGGCCTGGTTAAGGGGAGGACAATAGGAAAGAAGAAAGAGGAGGTGAGTCCCTAAAGAATTATGGTATCTTTATGAAGTAGGTGCACCTGTGTTGAAGTTCATATGCCTTTAAGTTTCTGGCAATGTTTATATCTCATAGTATATTTATGAAAACTCAGAAATTTATAATGGTATACAGTAAGTACTGAAATAGAGAGTTTCTTCATATTTTATCAGGTTTTCCACTATTTTTTTTCCCAACATCTATTCCAGGACACTATATCACATTTAATATTGAAGTTATAGAATATCAGAAAATGAGTAAATATCACCCAAGGAATTTACTTCCTTTTAAGGTACAAGTATAAATGAACTCTGGTTGTATGCAGGATAGTTGTAACATGCAAGGTGGAACTATTACCTTGTTATTGTCTTTATTTGGAGCTTTAGTATGTGCCAAGGTGATAAGGGGTGGACTTTTTGATTAATTTTAGGTATCAACTTAACTGTATTAAGGATTACCTAAAGAACTGGTAAAACATTCATTATGGGTGTGTCTGTGAGGGTATTTCCAGAGGAGACCGGTATGTGAGTCAATAGATTGAGACAGGAAGGTCAACCCTCAATGTGGGTGTGAGTCCTCCAATGGGCTGGGGGCTCAGATAGAATAAAAAAGGAAAAAAAAATAATTTTTATGATTGTTTTGATTGTGCTAGATAGAGTACTTGAATTAGAATCAGCTTGTCAATTGCTGCAAAATTGAAAAAAAATAAAAGTGTATTTGCTCTAAAATTTCTATTTTTTTTCTAAAAATTAGAAAAAAGTTGGAGTACTAGACTCATATTTTCTTATTTCTATATATACTACAAACAGATAAAAATCAAGATATTGTGGTACTAGTTAGTATAAGCACAGACATATTAATCACTGGAATAGATTTATATATCCAAAATTAATTCTCACAGTTATAATAAACTGATTTTATAAGATTGTCAAGATAATTCAATATGGAATATATTTTTATAACACATACTGATGGGACAAGTGGATATTTACACGAGAGTTGACTTTTCCTTAATACCGTATATATAATTGACTTAAATGATAGACCTAAATGTAACAGCTAAAACTACAAATCCCATAGAATACAAAATACAAAAAAAACCCACACAACTTTATGGCCTTATGTAAAAGAATGTATTTTAAAATATTATACAAAAATGCAAGTGACAGAAGAAATGAAATACATAATTTTAACTTCACCAGAATTAAAATTTACTGTAATTCAAAGTATACCATCAAGACAACACAAAGAATGGGAGAAAATATTTGCAAATCATATAGCTGATAGGGGTTTATTGTCCAGAATATCTAACATTTTTGTATAAGTAAAAAATAAAAAGGAAGACATAATTAAAAGTGGATATAAATTGTGTGACTAGACAAATGAGCTATACATATGTCCAATAGGCACATGAAAAGATGCTCAAGACCCTCATTCCTTACTAAAATTGAAATCTCACCATCGAGAGATACAAGTCACAAACCTTAAAGGCATATTCTTAAGTGAAAGAATCCAGTTAGGAAAAAGTCTGTTATGTATAAATCCATTTATATGACACTTTTGAAAAGGCAAAAATAAAAAAAGAAAAGAAAAAAAAATAGTGATTACCAGAGAGGAAGATAGAGTAGGTGAAACACAGAAGATTTTTATTGAGCAGCGAAGTTATTCTCTATGACAGTACAATGGTATATTAATATTATTTTTCAAATCCTGAATCCTACAGAACTTTAAATCACAATGTGTGAAACTTTATGTATATGAACTAAAAACATTTTTGGGGAGATTGGGGGACCCAATGAGCAATGTAGAAAAAATAAACTGTATAACAAACATGCATGGGAACCCCAATGAATGGAGTTGGGGCAGGGAAACTGGCCTAAGTAATTTAGGAAATAAGGGAAGATTCTAAGTCTAATGGACAAAAGCTGTGTAAATAAGTACTCAAATTTAGTTGGTAAGTTTCTTTTATTCCCATCGGAGTATGGATTATCATATCTGAAATCAGTAAGCATGTAATTAGGAACTCAATGATTACATTAAAAAGGTCAACTTTCTCATTGTTAAAGTGGGAGGTTACATAGAAGTAATGAGAATGGGAGATTGGTTAATGTTTTAGTAGATTAGATATATGTATTGCTGGAGATGAAAATCTATGTTTAACTTTATATATACATACACATACACACAAACACATATGTATATATAGAAAGAGACATATACATGGAAATATGTGCATATATACATTTATTATACACACATATATTTATTTTCTCTATCAGATGAGAAGGCATAGAATCAACAGACCCCTAGTGAAATGAGTATACTCACTGCTCATAGTTTTATTTCTAATACCATGAAGCAAAAGAGAAATCAGATTTTTTGAAGAAATTTTTAATAATAGGCTTGGGCAGATAATTAAAAAACATTGGTAGTATATGCTCTTGGTATAATGCTATGACAACATCATTTTTCTTTTTCTGATCTTCTTCCCTCAAACCTACAACTTCAGTGTAATCATAACAAAAACTTCACAGAAATTTCAAAGAAGAGATGTTAATGACATCAAAAACAAGGGAAGTCTGAGAAACTGGCACAGGCAAAAGAAGCCTAAGGAAACATGATATGTAAATGTGATGTGATATTCTGTATGGGACTCTGAGACAGAAAATGGATATTAAGTAAAAAAAAAAGAAAATTCAATTAGTATATGCATGTTAGTGAATGATAATATATGTCAGTTTGTTAATTGTGACAGATCTCCCTACTAACGTAAAAAGGTTAATAATAAGGGAAACATATACATGCTCTATGTACTAATTTCCCAATTTCTCTGTATATCACAAACAATTCTAAAATAGAAAAATTTATTTCTATTTTTTAAATTCACTACCTAGCTTAGTAAACATAACTTTATCAGTATTGTTGATGTCCCACCTGTGGATCTCTGCAATGTCATACTTTTTTTTTTTAAGGTTACTATTATTTTGAATTTCCTAGTTGTCAGTCCCTCATTTTTATTTATTATTTGTCTAAGGTTGTATATCTAAGTACTACATTTTCAGTTTTTTATCTTCAAACTTCAACAAATATTTCTAAATTAATCTATGAATATAAACCTAGTCATATTATGAGAAACTATCAGATTAATCCATATTGTGATAAATCCTATGAAATACCTAACAGTTCTTTTCACAAAGGTCAAGATTATGCAAAATAAGTGATTGAAAACCTGCCCCAGATTAGATAAGACCTGATGTGGTTGCAAGACCATGATATGGTGCCCAGTGATTCCAACCTCCTCATGTCCAAAATCTTGTATTCTGATCCTCTCCCTGTAAGTTTGGGCAGAAACTGTGACTTGCTTTGATACAGCAGAATACTACAAGGTGATAGGATGTCACTTGGGTGAGTAAGTTACATGAGATAGTGATTTCTGTCTTGCTAGTAAACTCCTTTCCTTGGTGGCTTTGAGGACTCATTCTTCATTGTGGAGGAAGCCAACATGGAAAGAAAATGAAGGAAGCATCTGATTAGCCAGTAAGGACTTCAGTCCAATAGCTTGCCCTACAGTCTGTAATTTATATTTACGGTTAATCCAAGCCCCTTTGAAATAACAGTGAATCATTTATGAGGTAGTGTGAACCTCTTAGTGTGTAAACAGAATAATCCGAATTTCTTCCCTCAAACCTCTTGTATCATTGCCTTTCATTTCACTTATATATATTTCTCAATAAAAACTATAAAATCAGAGTATTGTATTGAAGCCAAGAGGCTCCAACTTCAGCCGCACCTGGCAAAACAAATGCCCTTCTATTGTTTTTGCTCTGTTGGTTACTCACATCTCATAAATCTTAAACAAATGTCTTCTATACTGCTAAAATAGCTTTTAGATCATTATTTTGAGGAGTTTCTTCTTTGTAAAGTAGACATATGATATTGAGCCTCAAAGACTCACGCTGTAGGAATGAATGCTTCATTCATAAGAGAATGTGTTCCTCTCAACTCTGTCATGTTGCAATTTTCGCACTCCATGTTGCAAACACTAAATAGATCCTAATCATCTTATTGGAGTCCTGAACTTTTTTCTGTTCACTTCTTCCTTTTGTGTCTCTTGCTTGTTTTAGGTAAGAAAATTCCTATTCAACTTTGGTTGATGAATCCCATCTTCATTAGCCTATGGACTCAGGCAACTATTCGCATAAAAAAAATTATTTCAAAGGAGTATCAAAGGTTCAGCCTACAACAATATAAATCAGAGGAATAGCTAATAAATACGAAATTGAGTAAATATTTGACTAAGTCAACAACATATGAGAATCTAAAAAAAGTTACAATCACAAAAACATTTTTTAAAATGTTCAATATGATAAAATAAAAGATAATTCCCTTTCCATAAGCCAATGTTAGAAAAAATAAGTGCTGACTACTGACCACATGTATGTACACATTTTTCAAATGGTATTTTTTTTTATATCCCTGAGAGCTGAAAACAATTTTAGTAATCACTACTCAAAGAGTAAGAAGAGAAGACATCTCTATTCTATGGGTTATGTATACAAGGAAATGTCAAATATACATTTAGAGAAGTAAGATGGAAGGAATTATAGGCTCCAGCCAATGTCTATAGCTACTGAGTACAGGAAAACTCCAAAGACTATGATGAAGTTCACAGTTGAGCAGTAACAAAGTGGCTGATCTCTGCATTAAAGAATAGAAGTGTTATTGTTCTGCCTATACAGATTAATGTATTTGTGACCTTTAACATATGGAACAAATTAAGCTGTATAATAAACTTTCACACTTATTTTTAAATATAACACTCTGAGCAAATTTTGTCTTGTGGTTCCTGAAATAGTCTCTGTCCTCCTTTTCAACCAGACATATTGCAGGGAATATTTCTGGAAAACAATGAAACAATGAATGTGTATCATCTTTTTTACTAATAAAAGTGATATCCCCATGTAATTTAGAAATCAGTGATGTGAGAAAGGATTAAAATAATCGAAATAGTTATTTGAAAAGCAATTATTAATATATTTTTAAATAGAGAAATAAAGCCTTAATACATAATACAAAAATACAAATATGGTTGTACATGACGTTTCTGTAGCTCAAAGATTTTGCACACCAAAACAAAAACCAATAAGGCACATTACAATGCATGAACTGAATTGGTAAGATGTCATTGGTCAGCAAGCAAAATGATTGTTTATCAAACTAATTCTTACCCATAAGAACTGAATTCCCCAACTCACACCACACGAAAGACAGTGAGCTACTGTCCTTGTGCCTGCAGAACCCACATTGAGGGTCTAAGCTAAGAGACTCCCACTATGGTCCCATGTTCTGAACTCTCCACTTTCAAGATACAGCTAAGTTTATTGATGTAGAGGCAAAACATGCAGGGTTTCACTCTTCTTTTGATTCATTATAGAATAATGCAGTGGTTAAGAGAAGGGGCTTTAGAGGGAAAATTCTTGTGTAAGATGAAGTCTCTTCATAAGTAAGTGTAGTGTCTGCCAGAGACAAAGGAACCAACCAAAGATAAAAAAGAAAATACAGCTGAAAAACAGACAGAAATAGCATATATAAACAAATATTTTATAAGTTGATGAATGGGGTAAAATGGATTTTCTATAAATGTTTTAGGAAATTGAACATCCATAGGGGAAATTAAAATATGACCTTTGACTTCACATAATACACAAAATCTATTTCAGATAGTTCATAGAGTGAGATATGGAAATATTTGATTCAGTATATAAAAGACAATTTAGGGAAATATCTTCATGACTATAAGGTAGAGTAAAATTTCTGAAACTAGACCTAGAATGTATTTATCATAAAGAGAAAAGGTATTCTAACATAGTAAACGTAAGGTAAGATTCTGGAGACAGACTGAGTCAAGCTCAGTATCTTCTAATTCCTTTCCCATTCAGCTTTAGGTCAGATTCAAAGCTGGACCATGGAGTGGTAATACAGTGCCTATTCTTTGAGATATTGATGTTATAAAACAATCAAGGGGCTCACTGCCCAACGTGCATAGAAGCCAATACCATGGCACCAGAATTTGTGAAAAGAAAAGCTTTATTGCAAGTTGACTGGAAAGAAGATAGAAGTCTGCAAACCTATCTCCCTGAGCTAGGGGCTGGTGCAGGATTTTATAAGCATAGGGTAATGAGGTGTGATCTGATTGGATCTCGCAATAGGTGATGCCAGGAGGTGTGCTCAGACTGGACCATGCTATGGGGAGATGCCAGGGCTCAATCTGATTGCGTACTGGGTTCTTCTACATGGCATCCACTTCTTAATTCAGGAACTTACTCCTCAGTCCACTCTAAGCACCTATAGTTACATGCTCGGTTCATCTGGGCATGTTCATATTATGTGACCTTCAACCTGGGGTTCATGGCAGTTGAAAAACAACTCATGACTTTGTACATAAAAGTTGAGCCAAATTGGTGTGATGTGAGATTTAGATTCCATGAAGACTGAATTTAGTGAACATGAACCCATGATCTCAAATATGTGAGCCATTCATCCATTGAACTCTACCTTCTAATCAGGGTAGAGTATTGAGGCAGAGTTTTAGGTATTTGCCTCATGAAGCGTTCTAAGAATTTAATTTGTTTCTAATGACAACTTTTTGAAAATTGTGGTGCCAGGCCAACCACAGTGAAAACTGTTGGTTTAGTACCTTGTGGGAAATCGTATCTTCCATTCTATCAGAGAGTTTGTTTTGGCACTTTGTGTACCATACTATGTCATCTGTGCCTGTGACATCATGTTTGTACAGTTTTACATTTATTGCCTGTTTATCTGCTTTAAACCTGATCTCTCCCATCTCACTGACTCTGATTTGCCACATTGAGATGAGTCACTCCTTCCTTGTATACTTGTGCCTCAGCTTGTGTCTATAGTTTGGTAAAGCATGATATTCACAGTGCTCATCAGATAGATTAGAAAATTTGTATTGAAATGAAGAGGAAAAGGGGATTTGACAAGTCATGTAACTATTATAACATCTCTAGTTAAATAAAATGAATGGACTAACCCTCCATGTGTTAAGATGTGAAATTTAAGTGAAACTGTTATTTTCCTAGGAGTAAAGCATGAGCTTGGAGGTCAGCTGTATCACTCACTCCAGGTCTCTAGCCCACAGTAACTCGTTTTTCTCACTGAAACTATCAATGTGGTGTGGAGAGTATACACCGTGTTTATGGACCAAAAAAGAAAGCCTTAACATTATATATGTCCATAGGAGTGCAGTATGCAATCTCATGTTTGTATAGGCTTTGTAGGGATGGCTTCTGGACACAACCCTGGTGCTGGTCTGTGACCAGGAATCTGTGTGGGGATGGGTGGACAGTCCTCTGTGCTGTGGGATTCTTTGTTTATCTAGCAAATATGCAGAGTCATCCTTCAGCCCATGTCCATCTCTTATATCACTGTTGTAGGGTTGGGGATATTTTGTATTATGCTTACTGTTTTGTTTGCCTCTATCAGGCTTTTTCTACCTGTGCCAAACATATTCTGAAGCACTCACCAGCTTTCAGCTGCAAAAAGCCTAGTGTCTGAAGGATTTTTTATTTTTGTTTTTGTTTTACCCAAATCTGTAAGTATAGTTGATTCTAATATTCTCCTAATGAGTGTGGTCAGGAACTGTGACTTGCTTTAAAGCAATAAAATACCACAAAAGTAATGGTATATCACTTGAGTGATTATGTTATATAACATTGTGATTTCTGTCTTATTAGCAAACTCTTTCTCCTGATGGATTTGATTAAACCTGCCATTTGGGAGAAGCCCACATGGCAAGGAACTTAATGCAGCAGGTCAATAACCAGCAAGGAACTGAGGTCCTTGGTCCAACAGCTTGCCCTGCAGTTTGTAAGATTACATTTACAATCCAAGATTCTTTTCAAAAAGATACTGTATCACTTCACAAGTAGAATTTCTGCCTTAAAATTATCTTACTTCTCCCCTCATCCCTATTTCACTTATATGTAAGCATACATGTACATAAGTATGTATATGGATGCATGTAATGAGTACATGTCACAGGTGGTACAAGGTCACACATAACCAGGCACACACATGTTTGTGTCTTTCCACATGGTCAGACTTTTACTGTTGCATATTCAATCATAAACGCCAGAAGCTACATGGCTATGTTGTGATTTTATTTCCTTGTATGATTATAATAGGTCAGGGTAGTTTTTTCTCTAACTGTCCAACTGAAGTTTCCTAATTCTAGAGTTACTGTGGGTATTTTTCTGATGCTGATAAATGAGTAATCTAGTTTAGGTCCTGTAATATATAGTGATTAACTATTGGAATATTAATTATTTTGTATAAAAATCATCAATAAATAATGGGCTTTATAAGACAGTTATTTGTCGATTGTGTTTTTTATCTGTGTAATTAACACTGTATCATGCTAGGAGTGAGTCTCTGCTTCAATTAATGTAGGTTTAATACACATAGTATATAATGTTTGATCATTAGAATACTACTTTTTGTACTTGATCGGCTATATCAAGGAAAGTAATGCAGCTATACGGATTTTCCCCTCTCTTATTCATCAGTTTACATAATAGGTTAGTAGCTAAGCAAGACCACTGCAATCCTTGGGGTCTGAATTTTCACTTAAGCCTTGACTGGTTCCTACTGCTGCATTTAGTTCACAAATACAGGAAGCTGGGGACCAGTTGTGGCACCTAGATTTCTACCAGCTCTGATTTGACATTCCAGTCTGAACCACCCTATTGGGGGCCAGTTTGCTCCAGTTAATTCATCAAATGAATCTGGTAAGATGGATCTGAAGACTCTAGGTGACGAAGATGAGGCCAAAACCATGGAGAAAGTTGAATAAGGTGAGGCACACAGGGGTGATGGAGATCTTGAAGAAGCTAAGTCCACATATTGCAGGTGCATTATAGCTGTCAGTCTGCAAATAGTTAATCACATACCATGCTTATTAAGCAGAGAGTATAATTTATAATTTGCAGTGAGGGGGGTGTGCACTTGTGTTACTCAGGTTTATCTGATTATGGTCTCTCTGATGTCAATATAAATATTAATAAGACAGTAAAGTTACTGTGATGGCTATATGAGGTGAATAACAAAGGTGGTAAGATCAGTAGAGAAGTTGCATAAATTTGTAGCCATCATGTTGTCTTAAGTGAGTAAAATATTTAATTATTCCAGCGATGACTAGAAGTGATGCTAAAGTTAAAACTATTAGGTTAGTGGTAAGTAAAATTGGATAAAATTGAAATACACTTTCAATTTTTCTTATGGAAAAGAAAATATAGTACTAATATTGCAGAAAGTATGTTAACAAATCTATGTCCAGTGAGAATTTGGAGAAAGGTTGGATATTTTGTATAACTTTAATACTCCTCTTTTTCTTATAGTCCAATACACATTTCTGTGTCTATTGGCCATAATGTCCTATTGGGAGATAGTGTTGTCATTTAGCCTACTGCTCACCTTGTAAGGTATAAAATTTATACTATTTTCTTCCTTATTCTTTATGACTATTAAGGTTAATTAATTAAGGTAAGATTGGGGGTTTCTTTTATGGAGTCTTCCTCTTTAGTTTACATTAAAACATGTCAGGTTAAGACCTTATTGGAATGTGTTCATTTTGTCTAAGGTGTTTAATTCTCTTTTTAGTAGTCCATTAAATCTCTCTATATATTCTGTTGATGTGGGATTATAGAATAGGTATAAATTCCATTGTATATCCCATTGATCTGCCAATGGTTATGTACTCTTGATGTAATATGTGTCTCCTGACCACTTTTAATTATTTAAGGGGTTCCATAGTGAGCTGGGCAGTTTTTGAAGGCTGAGATGGTATATTTGGAGGATGGGTGGCTAGGCACTATTACTGCATCAACCCCCTATATTTATATATCTTCACCTTTATTACTGAATACGTTTGTGAGTAGGAATGATTTCATGGTCCTATAAAATCTATCTGTAAGCAGAAGTTAAAGGTGTTGGGTTTGTATGTATCTATGAATTTAGTACATCTATATTTGTCTAGTTTTACATTGCTTACAATTAGTTATAGCCTTGTTATTTGTTGCCATGTCACCTTTTGATTTTTGTCTGATAGGCACATGTTCAATGAGTATGTACCTAAATGTCATTTTTGCTTATGTAACTGTAGGAGTGTTTGTGGCATGTAAGCTGTTTCCAGTGTCTGTTTAAAGTCATTCCCTCTGTTTTATTCGAGTTTTGGAAGTGCTTGTGGTATCTCACTTTCCTTGTCTTATTTTCTCTTGAGTTGTAGAAGTAGTGATGAATGTCTCTGTAAGTTGTGTGGAAATCTGTGTAACTTTAATTTAGGTATGTTTTGCATGTCAATGCTTATGTTACTTGTCAGTGGATCTACCTGGTTATTAAACTTTGTGGTCTCTGAATTATCTTTTTGGTGTTTCATTATATGAGTCATCAATATTGTAACTCTGTTTGATAATTCATATAGTTCCTCCCAGTAATATTTGGACCATATGACTTTATTGTTAGTTGTAAAATTATTTTGTTTCCATTTGTGTGATCATAGGGCTGTGACATTTGTGACTGCCCATGAGTCTACAAATACGTATACTTTCTTTTGACTTTCTGATACTGAGTGTCTGATTGATAGAACAACTGCAATCAATTCTGCATGTTGTGCAGAGAGTGATTTACCTGACTCCTTCAGAACTGTTTGGTCCTGGGGACTGAGGGCTGCTGCCATCCATTGGGTCTGGCCTTGGGTCACGGAGGCTGATCCGTCTGTAAACCAGGTTTTAGGCAAGACATTAGACCAGACAGGACCCCATTTTCCTACACTGGCATGGATTATCCCTGTCCTCGGAATAAATTCCGGCAAGTCTATTTCAGTCTTGTGAATCTCCTCAGTGAGGAGACCTGGTTGACCCTTAAAGCCAGAGTCTTGACCCGGGATGCACCATTTCCATGTGAGCAGCTGTGGATCAATTTGGATACCTGTCAATTCTTCAGGACTCAGTTTTATCCACTGAAGGAGAGGCAGATAACATTTAGTTGTAGTGTTGTTTTTGTCAGTCAGAGGCTCAGTGTTTTTTTAAGGGCTTCATATGTAAGCCATGTGTATTTTTCAAATTGGCCGGATTTGTTGTTAAAGTATGGGAATTTTGTTGTCCAAAATCTGACTGGTAGGAAGGATTTAGACCCTGGACTATTGTTTTTAATATTTTTTAAAAATTCAGAGACCGGGTGTTGCTCTGTTGCTCCAACTAGAGTGCAGTGGCATGATCATAGCTCACATAGCTCACTGTAACCTTGAACTCCTGGGCTCAAGCAATCCTCCTGCCCCAACCTCCTAAGTAGCTAGGGCTATAGGCACATACATGCTTTTTTTTTTTTAAACTTTTTGTGCAGAGATGGGGTCTCACTATGTTTTCCAGGCTAGTCTTGAACTCCTGGCCTCAAGTGAGCCTCTCAAAAGCTCTGGGATTATAGGAGTGAGCCATGACATCCAGCGTAGAGTCTGGTTTCTTTGTCCATAATGAACATGTTCAATATTCACCACTCTTCAAAATTTCCAACCTAAATTGTGAATCTGGAGATAAATGATGCAATGTTTATTATGTGCCGATGTTTTCTTCTGACTATTTCAAGTGTTTGTGTTTGTTTTTGTCCCCATGTGGAGTCTTGGTATTTCCTAGTTATCTTATATATTGGTTTCAGGATGATGTTTAAGTATGGCATATGCTGTCTCCAGTATCCAAATAAACCTATTCATGTTTGTGCTTCCTGTTTGTTATTCAGTCCCTTAAGGGTTTATATCTATCACTGAGGTCAGGATTTTTCTCCCTTGTGATGACCACTATACTCCTATAAATTTGTAATTTGTGGTTTTATCCATATTAATAGTCCATCTCAGCAATCATAGGTTTGTTATTAACTGGGATTTCTTTTATGTAAGTTTTGTCTGGTCACTGTTTACCATTATAATGTCATCTATGTATGACACTAGTGATATGTATTTT
Organism: Mirza zaza; assembly: GCA_008750895.1. Classification (NCBI taxonomy): domain Eukaryota; kingdom Metazoa; phylum Chordata; class Mammalia; order Primates; family Cheirogaleidae; genus Mirza; species Mirza zaza. The sequence continues at coordinate 43,614 of VSMD01055118.1, forward strand.
GATTGGTCTATATGTGATGATAAAATGGAGTGAGCTATTACTGGATTATTTAAACGTCCTTATAATAACCTTTTAAATTGGTATTGTCTGCCTCAAGTAAAGGTGGTATATTCCTGGCTTTCTTTCTTTATTGGTATGGTAAAGGATATGTCTAACATGACTATGGTTACTAATAACTACATTGTAGTTATTGATCTTATTAATATTAATGATTTATTCTACCTCTGATAATGCTCCTGGCATTTTAGGTGATACTTTATTTACATTTCTATGGTCAGTAGTTAATCTCTAGCTTCCATTTGATTTTAGGACAGGCCATACTGGACTATTAAAGTTCTTTTATATGCCAATTGTAATAATATCTTCCTTGAGGAGTTCCAGAATTTTTCAGTTATTTCTTTATGTCCTCCTTTTAATGAATATTGTTTAGTGTATGTAGCCTAGTGTGGTACAGGCATGTTAGAGGCTTCATTTCAATTTGCGCTAGGTTAGAGAAATGTATTCCTTTAGTTTCTTAGTAGACCAACATAAGCTAAAAAGTTTCGGGATCAGATCCATTCCCATAATGTTTTCTAATTTGACTGAATAGTAAAAAGTATAAATTATAGGTTTAAATTTATATAGCAGTATAGAAGCAGAGACTGAGAAGCCTCAGGAAAATTTGCCTCCTATGTTTGTGTCAGAGTGTGGTGTGTTATATCTAAGATGGCTTACTTTCATTCAGGTGTCTGAATGTGTTTGTATGTGTATAATTGTCAATTTGTATAGCCAATTGTATACATGGTCTATTATCCCTGGGTTTGAGTATTGTAGCTTGACCCTGGGGAGTTTCTAGATTTTTGATCAAAAAGTGTATAACATTTATCTGGTTTTGTTATTGCTGTTTTTGACACTGTGGATTTAGTCTTGGAATTCGGAAGTTTCTCTGTCCATTATTTTGGTACTTGGTTGGTGGCCTTGGATGGCCCTATTGCCTGTTTGGTTCTTGTGTAACTGGTTTTCAGCTACATTGCTTGGATTGCAAATTATTAATATTTTCTCTGGCTGGCCAATTTGTCTTCCTTAGTTTATTTTGCCAAGGTGCCCTAAGTCCATTTGGAATGAATTTTGGGACTTGTATATGGATTATAAATAATTTTGGTGCCTTCTTAAATTTATCTCTTGGTGTTTTTATTAAGTTTGCCATAAATGTTACCTTAAGGGTTCCTGATAATTATGCAGAAAGTTTGAATGTTTCTAGTATATCTGGTCTCGTAAGCACAGACCCTGCTCAGTATGAGCCCTTCTGGCTCCATCAGCTTCCTATCTTGGCATCTGCCAAAACCTTATTAGCCTTTGAATCTGCAAGACAGGGGTAAGTTTGACTCAGTCACCCAAGGTTTTCCTTGAGGAGTGAGGCTTTCAAAGTGAAGTGAGATTACATATCTTTTTTTTTTTTTTTTTTTTTTTGAGACACAGTCTCACTCCATTGCCTGGGCTAGAGTGCCGTGGCGTCAGTCCAGCTCACAGCAACCTCAAACTCCTGGGCTTAAGCAGTCCTCTGCTTCATCCTCCAGAGTAGCTGGGATTATAGCCATGTGCCACCATGCCTGGCTAATTTTTTCTATATATATTTTTAGTTGTCTGGCTAATATCTTTGTATTTTTAGTAGAGACAGTGTCTCGCTCTTGCTCAGGCTGGTCTCGAACTCCTGACCTCAAGCTATCCTCCTGCCCTGGCCTCCCAGAGTGCTAGGAGATTACATATCTTTTTAGAAAAGGTGGCAGTTTGTTTTGCCAAATGGCTTGATTTCTAATTTAAGTTTTTAGTGGAGTCTTTAGCTGGAGGAATTTTCTTAATCTGGTTATTATAGTTATGTGATTATAAATGCCAATTGATTTTAGTTTTAGAAATTTGTCTGTGGAGGACAGGTGCCAAATATGCCAATAACTGTGAGTGGTACAAGGTCAAACATAACCAGGTACACAGACATTTGTGTATTATCACAAAGTCTGTATTTTATCAATGCATATTCAATCATGAAAGCCATGAACTGCATGGAGTTCCCACAGTCAATTCTTAGTATTACTCGTTCACTCTGTAGTCAGAGCCATGGACATACAGGCTGAAGCTGATTCACAAGTTAGTCAATATTGCAAACCATGTATAGTAGCATACTTAATATATGATATATTAAAATTTTCACATGAAAATATCATTTATCATCAAGAGAAAAGGGGGACAGGAGAAGGTGTTCATGGACCAATCCAAGGAGAGTGTGCCCTGTACTAATCTGGATGGTCATCAATTTCTTGCAAGGCATAATCCTTTAGTTGGGCAATAAGGAGTCCTTGATTTTAGCAGGACTTAAAGAAACTTATCTGTTAGAATTAAGATTATGAAAAATAAAAGTTTCATTCCCAGAATAACCATAAATAGGTGAAAAAGGTATATAATTGATATACTAAAAATGGAGATAAAATGGAATTATAAGAAATGTTCAATTGAAATCATAAAAGACATTAAATAAGTGAAAGACAAAAATGGGGGGGAAAGCAAGGACAAAAATACAAAACAGCAACAAATATGGTAGATAATCTATCTTAGTAATCAATTTGAATGTTAATAGCATAAAAGTACCAATTAAATGAATAAAATTGTCAGAGTGAAACAATATTGATTACCCAATAATATGATGTTTATAAGGCAAACTTTTTAAATAAAAAGACATCGACATACATAAATTAAAGATAAATGAATAGAACAAGATAGACCATGCTAACACTAATCAAATAAAGCAAGAGTAGCTATATTAATTACACAAAGAGCAAACTTCAGAGAAAGGAAAGTCATGAGGAATAGCTAAGGGCATTAGATAAAGATGAACAGGCCAGTTCTCCAAAAAGATGTAATAATCCTCAAAGTACATGTGTCTGACAAAAGAGTGACACACTATGTGAGGCAGAAATTGACAAAACTGCAAGAGAAACACATGGATCTACTATTATAGTTGGAAACTTTAACATCCTCTATTAGGAAAGGATAGGTTAGCAGGCGAATTCCAATGAAAACCAAGGAGAACTCAACAGTACCATCAGTCAACTAGATATAATTGATATCTATGGACTACTTCATGCAACACCTGCAGGTTACATATTCCTCTTCTATTTTTTTTTTTTTTCTTTTTTGAGGCAGGTTCTTACTCTGACACCCTGGCTAGAGTGCAGTGCCATCATCATAGCTCACTGCAACCTCAAACTCCTGGGGCTCAAATGATCCTCTTGCCTCAGCCTCCTGAGTAGCTGGGACTACAGGCATGCAACAGCATGCCTGGCTAATTTTTCTATTTTTTGTAGAGATGAAGTCTCATGCTCTTGTTCAGTCTGTTCTTGAACTCCTGACCTCAAGCGATCCTCCATCTTGGCCTCCCAGAGTGCTAGGATTACAGATGTGAACCACTGCGCCAGTGTACACATTCTTAAGCTCACATGGAACATTCACCAAGATAGACCACATTCTGGGACATAAGACACACCACAAGAAATTTTTAAAAATTGAAATCACACCATGTCTGCTCTCAGACCACAATGGAATGATGCAGGGAGTTAGTTATGTTCCCAGCAAACAGTCGGGTTGGTGGGCACTCTTTGATCAGCTCTCATCCCATGGCTCCATGCAAACATTCTTTGTCATTAAAAGTAAGTGACAACCACTGGTTTGAGACTGCAGTGTCACCTCCCACTGACTTTTGAGATGCCCTCCTGAGGTGAGATGGCTTTTGCTATGCAAACTAGTATGTTCACATATTCCTTCAGGGCAAAGACCTGCAAAACTCCTGAGATCATTTCTGTCTCTAATATTATAGGGGACATTTCCATAAAGCAATAATTCTATGGACCAACAGAATTCAACTAGAAATCAAAGGATAACTGGAAAGGTAACTGGAAGATCCTAAAATGCATGAGGATTAAACAACACACTTGTAAGCAACATACAGCTCAAAGAAAATATCTCCAGACAACTTTCAAGAAATATTTTGAACTAAAAGAAAATGAAAAGACAACTTATTGGAATTGGTGGAATGCAAGGAAAGCAGAGGTTAAAGGTGAATTTATAGCAGTGAATTCATGTATTAGAAAAGATGGAAGATCTAAAATCAATCATCTGACTTTCCAACTTTGGAACCTAGGAAAAGAAGAGACAATTAAATCCAACGTAACCAAAATAAAACATATTGTTATAAGACTAAAAACAAAGTAAAAGTTACAGCATTTTACTGGAGTTTTAAAATGAATATTGTTAGCTTAATAGTTCCAAGAAAAGAAAAACATTCAAAACAAACAGCGAACACACAGCACCTCAAACAGTACCCTTGCTTTGCTTAAGGTCATGCAGAAGTGACTACCCTAAAATGAGATAATTAATTTTCAGAAATGATCAATGAAAGACATGCTGAAGTGAGGTAATTTCATTTCTTTACTAAGTTGCATGCTTCACTATTGCTAAAATTATAGATTTTTAACATTTTCACAATGAAAAAATAATTTGGTGAGGTGATGGATGTTAATTAGCTTGAATGTCTCTTTCTATAATATATGCATAGAGCAAAGTACCACATAGTAAGTCATATATACAATAATTATTTGTCAATTAACAATAAATAAGTTGGAAAATTCTTTATTTGTGAATAATCTACCAATAAGAAATTTAGGTAATTATTGCTTCATACATATATAAAAGGGCCTATGTGATAGAAAGAATGAAGTTAAAATATATGTTATAGTCTGATAAACACAGAAGAATCATGAGGTTTACATGAGAGTATCACAGAAAAGAGGACATGCTGACACAGATGGGTGAACATGTGTATTCCCAGAGAAAGGTCCTGTAAAGCCAGTCTCTTGCCCATGCTGTCCACCTCCTTGCACCAGCACTTTTCTCCCTGCTTGTCATTTCCCCTGTGCCCTGGCTTCAGGTCCCTTCACTGCAGAGCTGTAGACCTCCTTTACCAGCACTTCCTATCAGCTTGCTTTCAGCTTCCTGTGTGTTGACTCCAGATTGCTATGAACCAGCGACTCTGAATTTTCTGATCCATGGATCTCACCTACACCTGAGATATGACTGAGGGGACAAGAGTCTGCACTCAGGGTGGTTTTGAGTGATGAAGAAAAGGGGGTTGACACAGAGGCATCCAAGACCTTGAAGCTGCGTGTCCACTAGTGATGCATGAAAAGATTAAAATAATTGAAAAAAATATTTTGCATTGTTAAACACAAGATGGGCATTATACCCCATTAAAAAGTAGGCAAAGGATATGAACAGAAACTTTTCAAAAGAAGATAGACTAATGGACAACAAAAATATGAAAAAATGCTCAATATCTCTAATCATCAGGGAAATGCAAATTAAAACCACAATGAGATATCACTTAACTCTAGTGAGAATGGCTTGTATCAAAAAGTCAGTCCCAAAACAACAAATGCTTGTGTGGATGTGGAGAGATAGAAACACTCATACATTGTTGGTGGGACTGTAAGCTAGTCCAACTTCTACGGAAAGTAGTATGGAGATAACTCAAAGAACTAAAAGTAGAACTACCATTTGATCCAGCAATCCCACTACTGGGTATTTACCCAAACGGGGGGAAAAAAGACATCTGCACTCAAAAGATGTACCCAAAGGGGGGAAAAAAAAGACATCTGCACTCAAAAGATGTGGAAACAACCCAAGTGCCCATCAATACATGAGTGGATTAATAAAATGTGGTATATGTATATCATGAAGTACTAATCAGCTATAAAAAATGGTGAACTACCTCTTATATTATTCTGGATGGAGCTGGAGCCCATTCTTCTAAGTGAAGTATCACAAGAATGGCAAAACAAATACTACATGTACTCACTAATAAATTGTTACTAGTTGATCAAAACTTATGTGTACATATGGAGGTAACATTCATCAAGTGTCAGTCAGTGGGAGGGGGGAGGAAGGGGATGGGTAAACTCACAAGTAATGGGTGTGGTGGGTGTGGTGTGTGCTGTCTGGAATGGGCATGCTCGTAGTGCTGACTCAGGCAATGCAAAGGCAATTCATGTAACTAAAGCTTTTGTACCTCTATAATATTCTGAAAAAAATACAAATTTTGTTATAGACGATGTTTATATGACAAAAAAATAGTAAACCTATACATGGATATTAAAGGCATTTGCACACAAAACCTAAAACTAACAACACATATTAGAAGGAATGATCTGAAGAGATAATTTGGTGTTGGTTGTTGAACAACCTCAATCTTTATTCAAAAGAATTGAAATCCCCAACTGATCCTAGTGTGTGAGCAGACAGAGAGCCACTAGCCTTGCAGATCCCATGAAGAGGTTCTGCACTCAGATGTGCCTTCTCCTGTACAGCCTATGGTGGATGAGGGGTGGAGGAGGCTGGCCACACCCACTGGGTAGTGTGTGCTGCATAAGAGGTGCCCAGGGATGTCTGTACAGGCTCCTGTCCTGCTAACTGTGGCTGCTTGAGTACGAGTTTTCCTAGGATCCAGAAAGCAGAGAAAGAAAATTAGGAGGCATGAAATTGAATGGAATTCCCACAGAATATACTGAAAAATAACAGAATGGTGTGAGGGGATAAGGACCTTAGACATAAGCATCAACAGCAATGTTATAGAGTTCTAAACCATCCTCTCTTCTTTCTAGGTAATGTTGGGAATATTGGCTTAGGAGCAAGTTATGAATATTTTTACTTTATTCTGTCTTTATTACCCAGTGGCACAGTGGTTTAGAGAATGAGCTGTGGAGGGAAAATTACTGTATCAAATTAACTCTTAACAATAAGACTATGGTATTTGAACAGAGATAGAGAAATAAAACAATAAAAAGAAGAAAAGTGAGCTTAAAATGAAAACATGCATATATATGTAAATAATTTATAAAAAAGATTAATGTTGAAAAGATGAATTAACAGTAAATATTAACAGATATTAAATATCCACCTGGAGAATTAAAATCTACCTTTAAACTTACTGTTAGGGCCTAGGGACCATAGGCAGCCAATAAGCAGCCATTAGCTTCTGTATTATGCTTGCTTACTTAAGAGAGTGGGAAATTTTTAGTTGACCCTTATCTGACTCAGAACCTGCCATCTCACTTCTGCTAGTATGCTTAAGCTTAGAAAATAAGGAGGAGAGTGGTGCATTACACACAACTGTCCACTGTAAGGCTGATGGCCACCCTTCCCCTTTTCCCCTTGACCCCTACCTTGGACCCGCCAAGCCACTAGGCCAGGGTGTTCCGTTGATAACAGGATGCGCCGTGCTCTGGCAACCACATCCTGTTGTCAGTGGGACACCTCGACTCAGACAAACTGCCAAGACAAGGCAGGAGGACGTCTGGGTGCAGAACTTCCTGCTTAGACCAGGCACCCCCAGAAAAAAGCAGTTGCAACTCCAGATGCAGAACTTCCTGCTTAGACCCCACACCCCCTCAAAAAGCAGTTGCAACTCCAGATGCAGAACTTCCTGCTTAGACCCTGCATTGCCCCCAAAAAAGTTGCAGTTCCCCTATAAAAAGCTAGCCCATAGTCCTGGGTGGTGCAACTTCTGGGGCCTCTTACTCTGGGACCCTTGAACCTCTCCCGGGAGTGCTTCAATAAACATTACCTTTCATAGCATCTAATTGGCCTTATTTCATTTTCTTCCACTGCCTCAAAACTTACTTTTGGTGCCAAAACCTGGGAAAGGGTGACTGGCACACTGGCCCCAAGGGCTTGGCTGTGCCTCTCCTCTCATGCATTCCTGCTAAACGGACTGAGACTTCCGACCTCCCCTTGGCCCTGTCTTCACTCTCCAGCCCTGGTGAGTCTCCCCTGTGGGTACCTGGTCATCTCCAGAGGCTCTGTCCGGTTTCCAAGACACTGAGTCCTTCCTCAAAAACTGTGGGGCCACGTCAGAGATCTCCTCCCAGGCTAAGAGACTTCTGGGGATGCCTAGAATTTCCCCTGCACTTTTCATTTCTCTGCGGCACACCGGTTGGGGTGGAGGCATCCCCCTGACTCATGTCGCCACTTCCGACTTGACACTAAGTCAGATTTTCCAAGTGACTGGGTTACCATGGGGGCTCAAATTTCCAAAATACCATATGAGACACCACCCCAGGGGGCCTCTTATGTAATTTCAGAAGCTTAGGGTTGGACATTAAGCCCAAGCACCTCATCTTCTACTGCAACACGGCCTGGCCGATGTACAAATTAGACAATGACTCACAGTGGCTGGAGAACGGGACCTTTGACCTTAATGTCCTATGGGACCTTGACAACTTCTGTCACAAGAGCGGAAAATGGTTGGAAATCCCTTATGTCCAGGCATTTTTTCATTTGGACTCCCGTCTCTCCCTATGCCAGACCTGCAGCCTGACACAGGTTCTTCTGGCACGAACTCCCCCTCTGCCAACCTCGACTCCTACCCCACCTCCTGCCTCACCTGATGTCCTTCCCAGACGCCTTCCTCCTTTTCTGAACCTCCCGAGTCTCTCTGTGCTCCCTCTTCACTGCCGGCTGACTTACTCACCTTTCTCCGAGTACTCTTCCCCGGCCACACCACCCCAGGCGCCGATGTCCTCCTTGTCAGCCATCATACTCGCTCACATGCTGGGCCCTCTGGCCGCCCCCTGACAAATCTCTTCTTTGTCCACTACGAGAAGTGGCTGGGGCTGAAGGGGTTATACGGGTCCATGTGCCTTTTTCCCTTTCTGACCTCTCCCAGATAGAGAAGCAGTTAGGTTCTTTCTCTAATGATCCCACAGCTTACACCAAGCAGTTTCATAAGCCTAACCCAGGCTTATGACCTAACTTGGCATGACATCTTTGTCATACTGTCCTCTACCCTCACCACTGACGAGAAGGAACATGTTTGGTCCGCAGCCCAAGGCCATGCCGACCAGGTCTATCTGATGGACAGCACCATGCTGGGAGGGACAGACGCTGATCCTAAGAATGACCCAGGATGGGAATACCAGCCTGACACCATAGCTGGTCAAGACAGCTGAAAAAGGTGAGACCGCCGAAAAAGGCAAGACTGCTGAAAAAGGCGAGACTACATGTTACAATGCATCTTGGCGGGTCTCCAGGCTGCAGCCCATTGTGGTGTTAACCATAGCAAGCTCAAGGAAATAACCCAAAGGGCAGATGAAAACTTGGCGGCCTTCCTAAGCCACCTCACCGATGCTCTCACCCAATATACCCACCTGGCCCCTACCTCTCCAGTGGGAACTATAGTCCTGGCCACCCATTTCGTCACTCAGTCCTCTTCTGATATCCAGAGAAAACTCAAAAAGGCATAAAGAGGTGCTCAGACTCCTATTGGTGACCTGGTAGACATGGCTTTTAAAGTTTTCAACTCCAGAGGTGAGCAGGCAGAGACCCAAATGGAGGCCTGTTTGCCAAAAGGCACATCTGCAAGCCCAAGCCTTGGTTGCAGCTCTGCAGCCAGCAGGGATCGGTGGACTGGGCAAGCCCACCTCACTGACCAGACCTGGCAGTGTAGGGCCTGGCTAATGAAGGCCACTGGTCTAAATACTGCCTGCAGCCATGTCTACCCACCAAACCATGCCTGGCCTGTGGTCAAGAGGGACACTTGGAAAGTGACAGTCCTTTCGGTCCTATGACTAGAGGGCCAGCCCTTGCACTCCTAGACCTGCCACTGTCAGTTTTGGGCCTGGCTGCCGAAGACTGATGGAGCCCTGACTTGGCAACCCCAATCACTCTCGCTGAGCCCAGGGTAGCAATCGAGGTAGTGGGTAAGGCAGTGTTCTTTTTGGCTGACATGGAGACTACCTACTCTGTCCTGCCTTCTTTCTCTGGTTCCACCTATCCCTCCCAGGTCTTCTTTATGGGAATTGATGGCCGACCATCCCTACCCTGCACTACCAGGCCCCTTGCATGCATCCTTGATAGCTGGCCTATAACTCACTCCTTTCTCATCATGCCTGCCTGTCCCACTCCTCTACTGAGACGGGACCTGCAAACTAAACTGGGTACCGCCCTCCACTTCCCCTTGGGACCAACAACCCTCCTGTTATTTTCTCTCTCTCCTGTCTCCCCCACTGGTCAGGAACACTCCCCATCTCTTCCCCTGTCATCTGAGCTGGTAGACCCTCAGGTATGGGATACTTCCACCCCAACAGTGGCCACCCACCAGACACCCATTCTTATCCAGTTAAAAGACCCTTCATCGTTCCCTTCACAGCCACAATTTTCCATCTAACCCTCCCATCACAGATGACTTAAGCCCATCATAGAACGTCTTTTACACAAAGGCCTTCTCATCCCTACTAACTCTCTTTACAACACTCCCATCCTGCCGGTAAAGAAACCAGATGGTTCTTACCACCTGGTCCAAGACCTTAGGCTCATCAAAGAGGCTGTTGTTCCTATATACCCTATAGTACCCAACCCCTACACTCTGCTACCTCATATCCCTCCCTCCACCTCTCACTTCTCAGTCTTAGACCTTAAAGATGCCTTCTTTATTATTCCCCGGGATCCCGCCAGTTACAACCTCTTTGCATTCACTTGAAAAGATCCTTACACAAACACTGCCCGTCAACTCATGTGGACTGTTCTATTGCAGGGATTTAGAGACAACCCTCACCTCTTCAGTCAGGCCCTTGCTCAAGATCACCTCAGCTTCCCCCTACAGCCTAGTTCTCTCCTCCGATACGTTGATGACCTACCACTTTGTAGCCCTTCCTTGGAACATTCCAAAGACCAAACAAATACCTTGCTCAACTTCCTTGCTTCAAAAGGCTACTGGGTATCCCCCTCCAAAGCTCAACTGTCATTACCTGCTGCCACCTATCTTGGTCTTCACCTCACCCCTACCACCCGGCATCTCACTGTTAACAGTCAACAAGCTTTCCATGATCTGCAGCCGCCAACCTCGGCCAAGCAGATTATGTCTTTCCTGGGATTTGTCAGCTTCTTCTGGCACTGGATCCCCAAGTTTTCTCTACTTACCAAGCCCCTCTATGAGGCAGCCCATGAAGGTTCAGCTGGTCCCTTAATCCTCAAGCCGCCTGCCGTGTGTTCCTAAAACTCTGAGACACCTTGCTCCAGGCCCCCCATTTAAGGCTCCCTCACCCAGAGAAACCTTTTTACCTTTACATGGACGAGCACCAGGGTCTGGCCCTTGGTGTCCTCATGCAACCCCTTGGTCTTCTTACTGGTACTCTGGTGGGTTATTTATCTAAGGAACTAGACACCGTGGTCTGCAGATAGCCACCTTGCCTACGGGCATTAACCACTGCAGCTATTTTAGCTAGGGAAGCCCTAGGCTTTCCTCAGGACAAGACCCCTATGTCTATTCTACCCACCACCTTCAGGATCCCCTAACTCGCCACTCATTGGCTTTACTCAGTACTTCCAGGTTACAGGAGTTTCATCTCCTCTTCATAGAAAACCCCATCATCACCCTGGCTCAGTCTCCAACCCTTAACCCTGTTATCCTACTTCCCGTCCCATCCTCAACCCTTGCTACCCACTCTTTCCCTGAGCTAATCAATGCCGCTACTGCCTCGAAGCCTGGCCTCTCCGACTAACCTCTTCCTAAGGCAAACCTCATCCTCTTTGTTGATGGCAGTTCAACCATAGAGGATGATGGCAAACGCCAGGCAGCCTATGCCATGGTTTCGGCCTCTCAGATTATAGAATCCTCTCGCCTTCCTGAAGGCACAACTTCCCAGAAGGCAGAACTAATTGTTCTTACTTGAGCCTTACATTTAACCAATAACAAAGCTGCTAATATCTATACTGACCCCAAATATGCTTTATGATAGCCCATTGTCATGCTGCCATATGGAGAAAGCTCTCTACTAAAGGCTCTCCAGTCATCAAAGCCCTTATCTCTCATTTCTTCGAGGCTTTACAGCTGCCCACCCAGCTGGCCATCATACACTGCAAGGGACACCAGACTGGCAGCTCCTCGGTTACTAAGGGAAACAACTATGCCGATGCTGTCGCTCATAGTCTCACTTCCCCGCAACACCCTAATCCTGTTCTTCCCCTTTTTCTCTCTATCCCCTCCTTCCCACCCGGTTACACCCCTGATGAACGTGACACATTTCTCGCTGAAGGAGGCTCACTCACCGCTGATGGATGGATCATACTCCATAACAAGTTAGCTATCCCTACTACACAAGCCTCAGACCTTATAAGCCAGGTTCACTCTTCCCTTCATATCGGCCCAAAAGGTCTCTTTCATTTCTTTCAGCCTCTATTTTCACAGAACCCTCACTAGGTTCTGTCATTGAGACTGTTGTGCCTCTGTTAACCCTCAGGGAGGCCTCAGGCCTGCTACACCCACTCACCAAATGTGCGGCCAACTCCCTGGGCAAGACTGGCAGGTTGACTTTACCCATATGCTGCCCCACAAACACTTCAAGTAACCTCTTAGCCTGGAGATACCTTCATGTTGGGTTGAATCCTTTCCCACCACCAACAAGACAGGGAGGTTCTCACAGAGATCATCTCCCACTTTGGCCTGCCCTCTTCTGTTCAGTCAGACAATGGCCCAGCCTTCATTTCCAAAGTTATTCACCAGGTTTGGAGGCACTTAATATACCATGGAAGCTCCACATTCCCCACAGGCCACAGTCATTGGGAAAAGTCAAATGGGCAAACAGGTTAATTAAAGACCACTAAACAAACTCTCTAAAGAGGTTCACCAGTCCTGGCCTGACCTCCTCCCCATGGCCCTCACCTGTATTAGAGAAGCCCCCTGGAACCCTACTTTCCTTAGCCCGTTTGAGCTCATGGACGGACGCTCATTTCTCATTAATCACCATTTTCCTGCCCAACCCCCACTACTCACATCCTATCTCCCCTAACTTTCTCTCCTCAAGCAGCTCCTTTGAGCCCACCCAGATAGGTACCTGCCCCAAGATCCTGAAACTGACCCAGATGCCTCACACATGGCTGTTCAACCAGGAGACTTGGTATTTCTTAAAGTCCCCCACCCCAAGCCATGGAAGCCCTGGTGGGCAGGACCCCACACGGTGGCCCTGACTACCCCCACGGCAGTCAAGCTTCTTAACAACCCCAGTGGTCCTGGCACCACCTCTCCCGAGTAAATGGGCACCCCCCCACACTGCTATCCCTAGTCCCTATTTCTGCCAGCAGGTCGGACCAACCAAGTTATGCCTGGCCCAAAAGACCACCGGCACTCCCACCACTACCTGAATATTGCTCAGCCTTACTGTTAATGGGAGGGAGCTCGCACACCAAGCCTGGTTCCTTTGATACCCTCCAGCTTCAAGCACTGCGATATATCAGGCCGCGCCATGTTGGGGACTGATGTTATACTTTCCTGGTTTAAGAATTAAATTTAGTGAGTAATGTACGTGCTCTGCCCAGAGCATTTAAAAGTAATGTGTTCCAGACAGGATCCTTGTGACAAACAAAGTTGTTGCCTAGAAGCATAACAAAGGACTTGACATTCTGCACTAAGGCAAGGGCTGCCCAGCCCCATGGCAGTGGAGGTCTGGAGGCCACACAATAAACACATTGTTCCTTTGATTGCTGCTTAGCCCCATAAGATGGCTGGTTAGTCAATGATGGGTAAGATCCCTCAAGGGAGGGGCAACCTAAGACAGGCTCAGCAGCAGGGGATCAGCCTAAGAGGAACTGGGGACAAAAAATGCCCCCTGTGGCTGCCTTGCCCAACCATGCTAATCTCAATCTGTGATCTATGCCTGGCACCTAGAGCAACCACCTGGAAACCTTGAGTCAGAGGACATCTGTGTCCTTAAGACTACGTGTTCTGGAATTTATGGCCATTGCTGTAATGCCTGGGTGGTCACCTATAAGGAACTAACTTTAATTTTTTAGAGTATAAAAATAAACTGACTCAATGCATTTGTTACTCAAGTCATGTAACTGCCTTTGTATGTGTCTGTGTCTTCCTTTTGTGTCTCTTTGTTCTGTGTTCATCCCCTGTCCTGCAAATGGGCCATGGCAAGTGGCGCAGCGAACAGGGTCTTCAACCCTAGAGGGTCTTGAACCCTGAATAGAGTCTGCATCATTTTGGGGCGGAGGACCGGGCAGGCATCCCTTTGGCAACTGGTAAGTGGCACCCTACAGGGAACTCTCGGGAAAAATGGGAAATACCCCTTCAGCCGCTGAGCGTGAATATCAAAAGTTAATTCAAGGTTTATTAAATTTGGTGGGGGTTGAAGTAAAAGAAAGAACCCTAAAGTGGTTGTTTGCTTTAGTGCAGAAACATTGTTATTGGTTTCAGTATCAGACTCAGGTACAATTAAATCTTCATAGTTAGCAACAAGTTGTTAAAGCTTTGCGTGTTGCCCATCAACAAGGGGATATCATTGGCTTGAAAATTTGGTCAGTTTGTAGTGCTGTTACTCAGGCTCTCTCTCTCCTACGGTTGGACTCAGAGAAGGGTGATTCTGATGAGGAAACTGACAAAAACCCTCCGAGATCTCGACCTCCTTCCCCAAGTAAAGATGACCAGGAGGAGTCCTGAGGAGAGGAAAGAGTTGATCCCTCTCCTGATGTTTTTTGCCCAAGTTAAAAGAGCTTATTTTATCTGAAATACAAGAGTTAATCCCTTTGTTTGAAAAGAGCAGGATGGGTGCAGCGGCTGCTCTGCTACCATCTCCTCCTCTTGCCACCTATCCTGTTCAGCCTACCACCCTGTCTTCAAACCTCATTTATACTGTTCCTTTGAGTACTCAAGGGCCAGATGATGATTTTCCCCCTCCTCTTGATTTTGATGATAACCCACCGTTAATGCCAAAGTCAGGCACTACTTTCACCATCCCTCAACATAGAGTGTTCCCCATCGTTAGAGAGGCTTGTGACCCTGGAGTTGATGCTAACTATCCAGGATGTGGTTTTCATATTAGATATCAAGGTCTTCCATATAAAATTCTAAAGGAAGTCAAACAAGCAGTTCAATCATATGGTCCCCAATCTCCATTTTTTACTGGTCATATTGATGCCTATTCAAGCCAAAATACTCTTATTCCTTTAGATTGGGAACAGTTAGTAACAACTACATTAGAGAGCCCCCAATGGCTACAACTTTCCAGCTGGCGGGTTGAGGGAGCTCATATCGAGGCTCATCTTAACGCTCAACAAAATCCTCCAAGGGCGACAGAGGACATGCTTACAGGCTCAGGGCAATATAAAACCTTAGAAGCCCAAGTGGGACTTGGAGATGCAGCCTTAGCTCAGACCAAATCTATTTTCATCCGAGCCTGGAAAAGAATTGAAATGTCTGGAATGCTGGGGCTGTCTTTTACCAAAACCATGCAAGGCCCCACCAAGCCATATACTGATTTTTTCATCCCGCCTTAAAGAGGCAGTCCAGAGAAGCGTTAGTTCCACAGAGGCTGCTACTATTATCTTACAGTCTTTGGCTGTGGAAAACACTAATCCTGATTGTCAAAAAAATTTTACGCCCGTTAAAAGCTAGTGGTACTACTTTGGATGAGTTTGTTTGATCTTTTGCCGGTGTGGGAGGCACTGCTCACCACGCTACCTTATTAGCTGGAGCCATTCAAAAGGGGAATAATCGTCCTACATGTTGAAATTGTGGTAAAGTGGGACATATTAGAAAAGAATGCAAACAAGGAGGGCTAAATGCCCAGCCCATAGAACCTTTGCCTTCAAAGCCTTGTGGCCGGTGTGGTAAAATAGGTCACTGGACTAATGAATGTTGATCAAAATTTGACAAAAATGGCAATCCCCTGCTGCTCCTTAATGGAGGGAATGTGGGAAACTTCTTGAGGGGCCCCCAAAACAATATGAGGCCTCACTTTCAGTAGTATTTGGTGAGCGATAGGACAGCCCATCAGATGAACAACCCCTTTCTTCAGATGAGCAACGCTTACAAGTTATCCAGTTACACAAGACCACGAAGGACAGTGCGGGGGCCGAATGCTCTGTGGCTTGGACATATACATTAATGCCAGCAGGGTGGATTCATAAGCTGTCTACTCAAGTTTTGGACCCTAGCCTCAGGGAAAAGTTGGATTGATTACTGGAAAAAGTAATAGCAACCTAAAAGATCTTTTTATACACTAAGGGGTTATCGATCCTGATTATACTAGAGAAATTCAAATTATGGTTTCAGTTTCTAAGACTACAAAATTTTTGGAGGGACTCGTATAGTTGAGATTTTACTGTTGCCTTATACCCTGTTTACCACTAGAGATGCCAATTGCGAAGGGGGACTGGGCAGAACAAGTGTTTTGGGAAACTTTAATTCAAGATTTTCGACGGGAGGGAGATCAAGATGGCAGACGAGAAACACCGCCAGACAGAGTGTCTCTGCAGAAAAGACAGATTCTAGCAGAAATTAGAAGAAAGAAGCAAGAAGACGACCTACATCATATGAGGGTCAGAAGGAGGAGTACCTGAGACCACGGGAGACTCCACAAGAGGAGGTCGCGGAGGAAAACTGGAAGCGGGGACCGCTGGAGCAGCCCGGAGACCAGCGGGAAGGGTAGGTGGATTGGCTGTTTCTCCTCCCCTGCATCTGAGACTGCTGGTGGACTCCCCAGCGGGTGGAGAGACCTGCGGACACCAGCCCAGCAACAGCCGCCACCAGTGAGCAGTAAGCCAGTAGCAGACACGGCACCAGGCTCCCAAATCTCTCGGGGCACCTCCGTGTGCACAGACCCGAGCCTCGTGGCAGGTGCCATATTGCCTCCTCCTCCCCTCCCCCGACCCTACCTGCGGCTGCCCAGAGAGACAATACAGCCACTAGCCAGAGGCACCTACAGGGAACGGGACCTTCCCCTTTGGGGCCCTACAGCTGACTAAGGGGAACTCAGACTGTGAGCCCCCTACCAGCCAGCACTCCCAGGTGTTGCTGGCATGGTGACCCCAGGAGAAATGTCAGACCCTGAGGCTGAGAGACATAGACCCGGCTCGGGCTACCTGTGGGCGAAATGGGATTCCTACTCCTCTCACTGGTGGAAATATAGTTTGAACTCTGGGGCACAGAGGTCAGACCTGCAGACCAGATCCCATGCACCGAGGTCTTGCATTGCCCAGGGCACAGAAGGGATATACGTGAACAGCCTACTGAGGTATGTGTGCCTTCAGGGGCAGATCAGCATAATAGAGGGAAACCCTTCTCCAAAAAGGAGGCCCTGAACCCAGCCCAGGTGGCGTTCCTGCGCAGGGAACCTCCCCGCCGGCATCACAGTCCTGGGAGGCCTGGTGGCGTGTGGTCTGGCCTGCTGGCAGAGGACCAGGAGTAGCTGCGGAGTTTGGGACGGTAGAAAGAAGCAAGATCGGCTTCAGACGGCGGATCTCAGACAGCCCCACCCCCTCCACGCAGACACTCTGACAGAGTGGAGCCATTCAAGTCCCTCCCTGACAGCTTTTCCTGGAAGAAGAGAACAGAACTTTGACCCCTGCTAAAGGCACTGGTGGTGCCTGAGGGCAGGCTTATACAACCCAGCTCCGCCCAGACTCTCTCCAAGACCAGCCCTCACTGAGGAGGAGTAAAGGACACACCTGGAAGTCCCAGGACCCCACCGACCACCTGAGGCACTAGAGTGCCTCTCTACAGGAACAAGAGCTGATAACAGGACACAAAAACAACAGCGTAGCCTGTTCCTCCAAGCAAGTGCCATCTACTGACAGGGAGGACATCCTGCACAGCCTTTTCACGGCACCTACTGATTCATTATACAGGGAGTAGTCAAATCTCACCCACAGATACCACCTACTGGCTCAGAAACTAAACAAGGCGTGTGAATACCCAAACAAAAATCTAAAGAAAAGAAACAACAACTGATCGACATGGGAAGAAATCAGTGAAGGGACTCCGGAAATATGAAGAAACAAACAGAAATCACACCCCCAAAGAGGAGCCCCAGCCCCCTAGAAACAGACACCAACCAAAATCAGGCAACCAAAATGACAGAAGAGAAATTTCGTATGTGGATCATAAGAAAACTCACCGACCTGCAAGAACAACTCAATAAACAACACAAAGAAACCACAAAAAGACTCCAGGACCTAGAACGAAAGTTCACTAAAGATATAGACACAATGAAGAAAAGTTTAACCAAACTCCTGGAAATGAAGAATCAATTCAGGGAACTACAAAATACAGTGGAAAGTCTCAAGAACAGGGTAGATCAAACAGAAGAAAGAATCTCAGAGACTGAAGACAACACCCTCCAACTAAATAAAACGGTCATAAAGATAGAGCAGAGAAACAAGAGAAAAGAGCAAAGCCTACAAGAGTTGTGGGACTGTGTGAAGAAACCTAATGTGAGGGTCATAGGGTTACCAGAAGGGGAAGAAGACAACACTCACGGGTTGGACAAGCTATTTGAAGATATAATAGAGGAAAATTTCCCAGGCCTTGCTCAAAATCTCGATATACAAGTTCAAGAAGCACAGAGGACCCTGGGGGATTCAAAGCAAACAGGAAGATGTCACGACATGCAGTCATCAGACTGACCAAAATATCAACTAAAGAGGCCCTTCTAAGAGCTGTAAGATGAAAGAAGCAAGTAACATATAAGGGAAAACCAATTCGAATAACACTAGACTTCTCTACTGAGACTTTACAAGCAAGGAGAGACTGGGACCCCATTCTCACTCTACTGAAACAAAACAATGCCCAGTCTAGAATCTTATTCCCTGCAAAACTAAGTTTCATATATGAAGGAGAAAAAAAGACATTCTCAGACAAGGAAAGTCTCAGAGAATTCACCAAGACAAGATCAGCCCTACAAGAAGTACTCAAAACAGTGTTACGCACGGAACAGCATAATAAAAACTCACGAATATAAAAACAACCCAACCCTAAAGATTAAAGGCCAGATAATACAATGGCTCAAGAGAGAAATCAAAGCAACAACATCCAACCCAACAGAATGAACAATAATCTACCTCACCTATCAGTTCTCTCAATAAATGTGAATGGCTTAAACTCTCCACTCAAGAGACATAGGCTGGCTGAATGGATAAGAAAATACAGGCCAAGTATATGCTGTCTTCAGAAAACACATTTAACCTCCAAGGATGCATATAGACTAAAAGTAAAAGGGTGGAGATCAGAATTCCAGGCAAGTGGAAGCCAAAAGTAGGCTGGCGTGGCAGTTCTAATTTGAGGCGATTTAGTTTTTAAACCAACAAAACTAGTGAAAGACAAAGAGGGTCACTATATAATGGTGAAGGGCACAGTTCAACAAGAAGAGATAACAATTTTAAATATATATGCATCCAACTTAAGTGCACTCAGATTCATAAATCAAAGCAAACCATACTGGAGTTAAGCAAATCGATTAATAGCAACTCCATAATCACTGGAGATTTCAACACCCCACTGACGGCACAGAATAGAACATCCAAACAGAAAATTAATAAAGAAATAATGGACTTAAACAAAACTCAAGAACAATTGGGTCTGACTGACATTTACAGGACATTCTACCCAAAATCCACTGAATATACGTTCTTCGCATCAGCTCACGGGACATTCTCTAAGATTGACCATATCCTAGGATACAAAGTAAACCTCAAAAAATTAAAAACAAATAGAAATCATACCATGTAACTTCTCAGATCACAGTGGAATAAAAGTAGAAATCAACCGTAACAGAAACTCACATTTCTACACAAAAACATGGAAATTAAACAACCTCCTACTAAATGATTACTTCATAAATGAAGAAATCAAGATAGAAATAAAAAAATTCTATGAAGAAAATGACAATGGAGAGACAAGTTATCAAATCCTCTGGAACACAGCTAAAGCAGTTCTGAGAGGAAAGTTTATCTCCATAAATGCCTATAATCAAAAGTCAAAAAGATCACAAATAGACAATCTAATGAAACGACTCAAAGAGCTGGAAAAAGAAGAACAGACCAGCCCCAACCCCAACAGAAGAAGTGATATCAACAAGATCAAATCAGGACTAAACGATATTGAAAACAGGGAAGCTATTCAGGAGATTAATAAAACAAAAAGTTGGTTCTTTGAAAAAATTAACAAACTTGACACGCCACTGGCTAAGCTAAACGAAAAGCAGAAAACAGAAATCACTAATAAGCTCCATCAGGAACAAAAAAGGAGATATCACAACTGATCCCAAAGAGATATAAGATATAATTTGTGAGTACTACAAATATCTTTATTCACACAAACTGGAAAATGTGGAGGAAATGGACAAATTTCTAGAAACACACAGCCTCCCTAGGCTCAACCAGGAAGAAGTAGACTCCCTGAACAGACTAATCTCAAGAGCTGAAATAGAAACAGCAATTAAAAATCTCCCTAAAAAGAAAAGTCCTGGTCCAGATGGTTTCACACCCAAATTTTACCACACTTACAAAGAAGAACTAGTACTTATCTTGCAGAAACTATTCCACAACATCGAGAAGAATGGAAAGCTCCCTACACCTTTTATGAAGTGAATATTACTCTGATAACAAAACCAGGAAAGGATGCAACAAAAAAAGAAAACTACAAACCAATATCCCTAATGAATATAGATGCAAAAATATTCAACAAAATCTTAGCTAACCGAATCCAGACGCTTATCAAAAAAATAATCCATCACAACCAAGTGGGCTTCATCCCAGGATGCAGGGATGGTTCAACATACATAAATCTATACATGCAATTCACCACATAAACAGAAGCAAAAACAAAGACCACATGATTCTTTCAATAGATGCAGAAAAAGCTTTTGACAAAATTCAACACCCTTTCATGATACGAACACTTAATAAAATGAGCATAGAAGGAACATACCTAAACATGATACAAGCCATATATGACAGACCCATAGCCAACATCATACTGAATGGGGAAAAATTGAAAGCATTCCCACTTAGAACTGGAACCAGACAAGGCTGCCCACTATCTCCACTTCTATTCAACATAGTGCTGGAAATCCTGGCTACAGCAATCAGACACGAAAGTGGAATTAAAGGTATCCAAATAGGGACAGAAGAGATTAAACTTTCACTGTTTGCTGCTGATATGATATTATATTTAGAAAACCCCAAAGATTCAACCAAGAAACTCCTGGAACTGATAAATAAATTTTGTAAAGTCTCAGGATACAAAATCAATACACAGAAATCAGAGGCATTCATATACGCCAACAACAATCAAATTGAGAACCATATTAAAGACTCAATTCCCTTCACAATAGCAACAAAGAAATTAAAGTACCTAGGAATATACTTAACCAAGGAGGTAAAAGACCTCTACAGGGAGAACTATGAAACACTGAGGAAGGAAATAGCAGAGGATGTAAACAGATGGAAATCCATTCCGTGCTCGTGGATCGGCAGACTCAACATCATTAAAATGTCTATACTACCCAAACTGATCTACAGATTCAATGCATTACCTATTAAAATCCCATCAGCATTTTCACAGATATAGAAAAAATAATTTTATGCTTCCTATGGAACCAAAGAAGACCCAGCATATCAAAAGCAATTCTAGGCAACAAAAACCAAATGGGAGGCATTAATATGCCAGATATCAAACTATACTACAAAGCTGTACTAATTAAATCAATCTGGTATTGGCACAAAAATAGGAATATTGACCAGTGGAACAGATCTGAGAATCCTGATATAAAACCATCCTCATATAGCCATCTAATCTTTGACAAAGCAGACAAAAACATATGCTGGGGAAAAGAATCCCTTTTCAATAAATAGTGCTGGGTAAACTGGATAGCCACCTGTAGAAGGCTAAAGCAGGACCCACACCTTTCACCTCTCACAAAAATCAACTCATGCTGGATAACAGACTTAAACCTAAGGTATGAAACTATTAGAATTCTAGAGGAACATGTTGGAAACACTCTCCTAGACATCAGCCTAGAAAAAGAGTTTATGAAGAAGTCCCCAAAGGCAATCACATCAGCAACAAAAATAAACAAATGGGACATGATCAAACTAAAAAGCTTCTGCACAGCCAAAGAAACAGTCATGAATGTAAACAGACAACCTACAGAATGGGAGAAAATTTTTGCATCCTACGTATCCGATAAGGGGCTGATAACTAGAATATATTTAGAACTCATGAAAATCAGCAAGAAAAAAATCAAATAACCCTATTAAAAAGTGGGCAAAGGACTTGAACAGAAACTTTTCAAAAGAAGACAGAAGAATGGCTAATAAACATATGAAAAAATGCTCAACATCTCTAATCAAAAGCAAATCAAACCCACAATGTGATATCACTTAACTCCAGTGAGAATGGCCTTTATCAAAAAGTCTCCAAACAATAAATGCTGGCGTGGATGTGGAGAGAGAGGAATACTCTTACACTTCTGGTGGGACTGCAAACTAGTTCAACCTCTGTGGAAAGCAATATGGAGATACCTTAAAGCGATACAAGTGGATCTACCATTTGATCCAGCAATCCCATTACTGGGCATCTACTCAAAAGATCTCATGACACTCTACAAAAAAGGCACCTTCACTCAAATGTTTATAGCTGCAGAATTCATAATTGCAAGGGTGTGGAAACAGCCCAAGTGCCCATCAATCCAAGAATGAATTAATAAAATGTAGCATATGTATACCATGGAGTACTATTCAGCTCTAAGAAACAACGGTGATATAGCACACCTTATATTTTCCTGGTATAGCTGGAACCCATTCTACTAAGTGAAGTATCCCAAGAATGGAAAAACAAGCACCACATATATTCACCAGCAAACTGGTATTAACTGAGCAGCACCTAAGTGGACACATAGGTACCACAGTAATAGGGTATTGGGCAGGGAGGTGGGGGGCGGGTATATACATACATAATGAATGAGATGTGCACCATCTGGGGGATGGTCATGCTGGAAACTCAGATTTGTGAGGGGAGGGGAAAAGGCCATTTATTGAAACCTTAAAATCTGTACCCTCATAATATGCCGAAATAAAAAAAAAAATATTCTTGACCGGTTCTTAATCTTACTCACTGTTGCAGACTGCTCTTTTGAGGGGTTGGTGGACACTGGTGCCTATGTCACCATTATATGTCTTGCTCTGTGGCCTCCTGCTGTGCCCACTTTACTTTCTGGGCTGTGCCAGGTTCAACATGTTTACCGCAGTGATGATACTTTCATGTGCATAGGACTAGAATGTCAAAGGTCCACTTTACAATTTTACATCACTGACGTTGCAGTAAATTTGTGGGGACAGGATCTTTTACATCAATTTGGAGCTTTTGTGACCATTCCTTGCTTACCTGCCAATGTTAAAAATCTGATTTTATGGTGGCAATGCTCACCAGGGATTCGGGGAGGGGGACCCAATCTTAGGGATGTGGCGAGCACTTCAGAGGGGAAGGGCATAACTCTAACCCTTCTTAGGGAGAGCCAAAGATATACAATGTAACAAAAATGTCAAAAAAAACCCAAAAACCTTTTTATCGGGTGGTGGGCAGGTGGGAGAGGGGAGGAGGAAAGGGGTGTATGCTTTCATAACGTGTGAGGTGCACACCACCAGGGGATTGGACACATTGGGGGGAGGAAGGGGGGAGGGACAATATTTGTAACCCTAACAATATTTATACCTTTATAATATGATGAAATAAAAAGAAAAAAAATAAAATAAAAAAAGACAGTCTATAAGAAAGACATCAGCACTAGAATGTTTATAGCAGTACAATTCATAATTACAAAGATGTGGAAATAACCCAAGTGCCCACCAATACATGAGTGGATTAATAAAATGTGGTATATATATACCATGGAGGACTACTCAGCCACAAAAACCAGTGGTGATATGGCACCTCTTCTATTATCCTGGATATAGCCAGAGCCCATTCTACAAAGTGAAGTATCACAAGTATGGAAAAACAAGCACCACATGTACTCACCATCAAATTAGTGTTAATTGATCAACACTTATATGCACATATAGCAGTAACTTTCATTGGCTGTCAGGCAGGTGGGTGGGGGAAGGAGGAAATGGATATATTTACACCTGGGTGCAGTGCTCACAGTCTGGGGGATGGACAGGCTTGAAGCTCTGACTCGGGTGGGGCAAAAGCAATATATGCAACCTAAACATTTATACCCCTGTAATATACTAAAAAAATAATAAAAAAGAAAAAAAATCTGATTTTAAAAATTGGCTATGACTTCATATATTTTAAAAAGGCTTCTGAGGAGACATCCTCTCCTTTAAACTAGTTGCCACTGCTCACCAAACCCCTCAAGCTCCGTCATTGCAGCCTGTATGGATAGAGCAGTGGCCTTTAACAAAAGAAAAGCTCGAGGCTTTAACAATTTTAGTTGTTGAACAGCTTAGAGCTGGACATATAGAGCCTTCCACATCTCCATGGAATTCCCTTGTTTTTGTTATTAAGAAAAAATCAGGAAAGTGGCGATTTCTCACACATTTATGAGAAATAAATAAGTGTATTCGACTGATGGGCCACTTACAACCAGGCCTTCCTTTGCCTTCCATGATCCTTTCGGGATGGTCTCTTATGGTTATTAATCTTAAAGATTGCTTTTTTACTATTCCTATTCAGCCCTCAGCCTGTGAGTGCTTTGCTTTTACCATTCCTGAATATAACAATGGGCACCACACTGAGAGATATCAGTGGCAAGGGTTGCCTCAAGGCATGCTAAACAGCCCTACACTATGTCAAGAATTTGTTGATCATGCAGTTAATCCTGTCCTCCTACCGCACCCCTCTACTGTCCTTTACCATTATGGATGACATTCCTCTCCCAGCCCCAACACAGTTGCTGACTCCATTTTTAGCGATCTCCAAAATCAACTGAAATCCTAATCTTGTCATTGGCCCTGAAAAAATTCAAACTGAATTGCCTATTGATTATTTGGGATATTGTTTATCTGAACAACAGTTGAGACCTCAAAAATTACAAATTGCGAGAGATAATTTAAAAACACTCAATGACTTTCAAAAGCTCCTTGGAGATATAAATTGGCTACGACCTTCATTAGGTATACCTACTTATGCTTTGCAACATTTGTTTGCTACATTAGAAGGAAGCTCAGCTCTCAACAGTCCTCGCTTTCTTACCCCACAGGCCACGAGGAGCTGCAACTTCTGGAACAACGACTTAGTTCTGGATTTCTCACCTTTCTTTGACCTTCCTGTCCGATTATTCTCTACCTTTTTCATACATATCATTCTCCTACAGGATGCCTGGACCATGATGCTGGCATCCTTGAGTAGCTGATTTTACCTAACAATCAAAATAAAAAACTTCTTAATTACTTAGATAAACTTGCTCACTTAATCACCAGGGGCCGGCACCGTAGTTGCCAGTTGACCAGATGAGATCCTGATACTATAGTTACCAGTCTAAGTTCTAAAGACATTCAAACTAATCTTGAACTTTCTACCTCCTGGCAGTTAGCCTGCGCTGACTATGTTGGAACATTTGATAACCACAATCCTCCTCACAAATTGTATTCTTTTTTACATATACATTCTGTTCTTCCTCTAACACTTATAGCCTCTCAATCTTTATCTGCTGCTACTTTTTTTTTTTTACTGATGCTTCCAGCACTCGTAAAACCGGTTGTTGGAGTTCCCAGGTGCAAAAAGTTGTTATCTCTCCTTTCCATCAGTCCAGCAGAGTGAATGTTATGCTATTTGTCTGGTGCTGCAAGACTTTCCCAATGAACCTCTTAATATTGTTAGTGACTCTCAATATGCCGTTTATGTTACCTCCCAATTACCTACTGCCTCATTACCACTTAATTCTTCTAAAGTGTTACAACAGCTGTTTTCACGCTTACAGACACGTCTTCTCAAACAATATTTTCTTATTTACTTGGTGCACATTCCTTCACATTCTGGACTGCCTGGTCTCTTATCACAAGGTAATGCTGATATTGACTCTTTACTTGTAGCCACTGTTCAAGATGCCTCGGCTGAACACGCCCTTCATCATACTAATGCTAAAGGCCTTCAACAATGATTTTCTATCTCTAGAAAACAGTCTCATGCTATTGTCCGCTCGTGTTCCAACTGTGCCCCTCTCACTCTTCCCTCTCTTCCCCTGGGTGCCACCCACGAGGGTTGCGCAGTAATCATATTTGGCAGATGGATGTTACCCATGTCGCCTCATTTGGGCGGCTTCGCTATGTTCATCATACGATTGACACTTATTCTCATTTTCAGTGGGCTATGGTTCATAGCTCTGAAAAGGCCGATGCAGTTATTACTCATCTTTATTCCTGTTTGGCTGTCATGGGAATTCCAGTGACATTAAAAACAGATAATGCTCCAGCTTATACCTCTCAAAAACTTGCTAACTTTTTAATACTATATTCCACTCAACATATTACTGGAATTCCGTTTAACAGCCAAGGGCAAGCCATCATTGAGCATGCTAATCGCACTCTCAGGCTTTAATTACAAAAAAATAAAGGGGGAGTCAAGGAATCTCCTCACTGACATTTACTCCGTACCCTCTATACCCTTAATTATTTAAATTTTTGGTAGGACTTGCATGCCTGGGCAGTAGAGCATCATTTTGCTTCTTCCCCTCCATTACAAAAGGCCTGTGATCCTGTGTATGTTACTACCCCTACTTGAGGATGGATTGAGGGAGAAGATCTACAATGGGGTCGGGGATATACTTATGTCTCTACAGGACAAGGTTGTGAGTGGGTTCCTATACGATGACTCAAAAGACGATATCCACACAAAGAATCCATGGAAGATGGGACTGAGATGCCCCAAACAGAAGAAGAGAAAGTGGGCGGTAACGCTAGCGGTGTGGTTGCCTCTTAACTTACCAGCGTTTCTACTAATTTTCTACTTCTCTATGGTTGGTCAGGTTGATTCTGCTGATGCTCAGCATGTATATTTGGCTTATGTTCACTATCCATCCCTTTTTAAAGCGTATCTTCGGGGGAGCCTGAAGTCATCGTCTATACTAATGATTCTGAATGGCTGCCTCCTCCTTATCAATATCAATCACCGCATCCCAGGGATGAAGGGAGACTGGTTTCTAATTACTCTACCTATGCTCAAGGGTATCCTATTTGTTTTGGAGCAGGAGAGCTTTGTCTGGTACCCTCTACTCAAGTTTGGGGTCTGCAATATAACACCTCTACTTTCGCAGCCCGCCCTATACTATTATCTATGAACGGGTTTAAAGGGGTGCCTTCTAACGTAACTGAAAGACCTCCATCTCTGCCCCTTTGTTCTATGCCTCACAGTGAATCTCCTGTAACTCATTTTGATTGGAGCATATGTAGAGGTAAAGTTCTAAAAAAAGTACACAATAATCCTAAGATTGTTGACTGGAGCCCCTATGGCAACTTTAAGGAAAAGTTTTCTGGTCACTCCTTACACTGGTGTGTTTATAAAGACACTATCAAGGCCATTGCTAATGATACGGTTATCTGGCATGATAAGGGCCTTTCCTCTCCACAGCCCCACTTACTTGGGGGTTAGAAAAACAAGGGCACATCTGGAAACTCTTGGCTACAGGAGGAAACCTTAAAATTTGGGTGGAAAATATGTCCTCAGATGAGAAGGGAGGCGTAAAAGTACATCTCCAGCATCGCCATTCTAAAACTTTACTGGCATGCGTTCCTTATGCTTATCTTTTACTCATGGGAACTGTTTATCGGAATCAGTCTACAGGAAAGTTGACTTTCCCTGGTAATTATGTCCTATTTACTTGTGTAAACTTCACTTCATGGGCTATTTTTAACAAATCCTTACATAGTCTATATGTCCTCAAGGCTCATTCAGAGATATGGTTGCCTGTTAACCTTTTCTGACCTTGGGGTGACTCTGCTCTAGTTACTACTCTTTTAAATAAAATAACTTTGCTGGCTCGTAGAACAAAAAGAGTCATTGGTCTGATAATCATGGCAGTAGTTGCCTTAATAGCTATTGCTTCTTCAGCTGCTGTTGCTGGAGTAGCCCTACACCATTCTGTGCAAACTGCTGATTTTGTTCGTAAGTGGCATGAAGATTCACACAGATTATGGCAACATCAGCAGGAAATTGATACTCACCTGGAAGGCAAAATTATTCATTTGCAGAATACAGTAAAGTGGCTGGGAGTCAAATTCAGGTTTTGACAACTCAATCTTTTCTCCATTGTGATTGGAATTCTTCCCGTTTTTGTGTCACTGCTATTCCTTTCAATAGTAGTCAACATTGGATGTCATTACGAAAAATTGTTAAATGGAGGCCAAAACCTAACTGGTGACCTCCAAAAATTAGAACAAGAAATCACCTCTGCTTTTTAAGACAATCTGCCGGATTTTAATAATGATGAATTCTTTTCTGGCCTGGCCAATGGATTTTTGTAGGCCTACCCTTTGGATTGATTAAAAACTATGCTTGGTAGTATGGGGAGTAATTTGGGTGTCCTTCTCCTTGTATTATGTTTTGTGCTCTTAACCTACAGGTCCTGGAAAAAAAGGCAAGCAACTCAGCGACAGCAAAAACGAAACATTATGACTGTGTTCCAGCGTGTTCGCCTTCAAAAATGAATAAAATAGAGGGATATGATGGGGACTAACATTATACTTTCCTGGTTTAAGAATTAAATTTAGTGAGTAATGTGCGTGCTCTGCCCAGAGCGTCTAAAAGTAATGTGTTCCAGACAGGATCCTTGTGACAAACAAGGTTGTTGCCTAGAGGCATAACAAAGGACCTTTCTGCACTAAGGCAAGAGCTGCCCAGCCCCATGGCAGTGGGGTCTGAAGGCCACACGATAAATACGTTGTTCCTTTCATTGCTGCTTAGCCCCATAAGATGGCTGGTTAGTCAATGACGGGTAAGATCCCTCAAGGGAGGAGCGACCTAAGACAGGGACAGCTGCAGGGGATCAGCCTAAGAGGAACTGGGGACAAAAAATGCCCCCTGTAGCTCTCTTGCCCAAGCTTGCTAATCTTGGTCTGGGATCTAAGCCTGACACCTAGAGCAACCTCCTGGAAACCTTGATTCAGGGGACATCTGTGTCTTTAAGGCTATATGTTCCGGAATTTATGGTCATTGCTGTAATGCCTGGGTGGTCACGCATAAGGAAATAACTTTAATTTTTTAGAGTATAAAATTAAACTGACCCGGTGCACTCATTACTCAAGTCATGTAACCGCCTTTGTGTGCGTCTGTGTCTTCCTTTTGTGTGTCTTTGTTCTGTGTTCATTCCCCGTCCTGCAAATGGGCCACGGCAGCGCCCTGGAGCCACCTCCCACAATTTCAACTGCAAAGCCTGCCAGTGGAACCAGGTAACTACTGGTCACACCTATTGTGTCTGCTTCTTGGACAAACAGCTCGGTGTCCCCCAGCTTGTACCACTTCCTCCCTCTACTAGAGAGGGATGGAGGCGATACGATCCTTAGCAATACTCATTGCTGCCCTCCCACCACTGATCTCCACCAGCCTGGTGTACATCTTTCAGTTCACAGTAAGGGAAACTTACTGCTGGGAAAAAACCTTGATAACCTGGCTACATCTTTCAGTTCACAGTAGGGGAAACTTACCGCCGGGGAAAAAACCTTGATAACCCGGCTAGCTGGTCAGGCTGACTGCCCCCACACTGGGTGTCGGCACTCTATAAACATTGACCTCACCCTGGTGTCAACCCTAGGTATGCTGAGATTCTTTGCTTCACCTTTCACCAGAAAGCTAGTTACTGTAAAACAATAGACCCTGACAACTATGGGGGCTGCCCCTATAATTCCTGCCACTTTCAGATGCTTGGCAATGAAGACGAAACCATGTTCTTTTCCCGCGGCTCAGGTTTTAGACTGCACATCTCTGACCCAAGGAAACAGCAACAGGTAACAGGAATCACAGGGAAATTATACTGGAATATGTTTTACTCTGAACTCCAAGGCACACTCCACATCAGCCAAAAATATATTCTTCTTCAAAACCAACTTAAAACTCAGATTCAGATATCCGCTAACATTTTCAAGGCAGAACAAACCTTTGCCGGGCAGCTTAATCCTTCCCAGGCCTCTAACTCCACCCTTACCTTGGGTAGACATTATGCAACACACACTTGCCTTTCGTAACTCCTCGGCGCTGGCCTCTAATATTTCCTGTTTTCTCTGTGCCTCCCTTCAGTGGCCCCCACTGGCTGCTATTCCACTTAAATATTCCAGCCCACAAATGACTGCCTCATTAACCCCTCCATGCTCCATTAGACTCACCCATATACCCCTTTGGGAACCTGAGCCTATGGGCCAGCCCTATACAGACAGCATATAGTTTCTCACCTCACACACTGACCCTGGGTTACAGCTGCATGGATATTGCATCACCAACCACACTGTAAATGCACCCATCTTCTCTGCTCCAGGGCAGTTTTTCTGGTGCACCGGGATGCTTACCTGCTGCATTAATGCATCCTCCCCAGGTCCTTGCCTCCCTGTCATAATAGTTCCCCAGTTAACCTTGCATGGCGAAGCCAAATTTGAATGGCTCCTCCCAAAGCCCTGGCCGAAACGAGCCATCTTTCTACCAGTCCTGGTAGGTCTTGGCTTAGTCTATTCCATTGCAGCCTTGGTGCTTGTGGGAGATGCCTTAGGTCACAGTGTCACTTCTGCCTGAGGCATTGCAGATAGCCTACTTGTCACCCAAGAAAGCACTTCTACTTTCCTAGCTTTGATGCAGAGACAGCTGATGTTGCTGGCTCAGGTAACTCTTTAGAATCAGAGTGAGCTAGACCTGTTAATGGCTGACAAAGCAGGAACCTGTCTTTTCCTCTGTGAAGAATGCTGTTACTTTAGTAATGAATCAGGCCTTATAGAGCAGAGCATAAACAAGCTTACCAACTTTGCTGAAGACCTGCACAATAGTCGCCACCAGACCACAAGCCCCTTCGACTGCATGCAGTTTCTCTCTCCTTGGTACCTGGCTCTGCCCCTCATAATCATCTGTTTAATCTTTTTGTTTGCCCCATTTCCTGCAGTTTCTCCAATGCTGCCTACAGGAGCTCTCCCAAGTGGCAGTGAATCAGCTTTTCTTACACCCATATTTCCCTATACCTACAGTCCCACCACTGGCCAAATCCCACCTTTAACCCCACATCACCCCAAATCAGCATGAAGAAGCTAGAAAGAGTCGGTGCCCATCTATCACCAAAAAGGCTGGTATGTAAGGCTGATGGGCACTCTTGCCCTTTCCCCTTTGCCCCCTTACCTTGGACCCGCCAAACCTCTGGGCCGGGGTGTTCCGATGATAACAGGATGCGCCATGTTGTAGCAAACGCATCCTGTTTTCGGCGGGACATCTCAGACAAACTGCCAAGACAAGGCAGGAGGACGTCCAGGTGCAGAACTTCCTGCTTAGACCCCACACCCCCCAAAAAAGCAGTTGCAACTCCAGATGCAGAACTTCCTGCTTAGACCCTCATCACACCCCAAAAACAGTTGCAGTTCCCCCATAAAAGGCTAGCGCACAGTCAGTCCTGGGTGGTGAGACTTCTGGGGCCCCTTACTCCAGGACCCTTGAACCTCACCCGGGAGTGCTTCAATAAACACTACCTTTGATAGCATCTAATTGGCCTCCTTTCATTTTCTTCCACCACCTCAAAACTTACATCCACAAGATAAAATAGCAGCTAGCCCAGGGCCGAAACACCCTGGAGTACTGAGGCGTCCCACAGTGCCTCGGCTTGGGTAACAGAATGTGGAATGCTGTCTGTAATCATACTGCTTCAGTGTTAAATTTTAGCTGTGACCAGTTGACTCCTACAAAACCCACCTCGAGGCTATGGAAAGTTCCCAAACCCTCCCCGATCCTGCTGAAACAAGATAAGAATGTATCATGGCTAAGACTAAATACTTTCTTTGGATTCTGTAACTGTGCTTGTACAATTAGATTTTTTTTTTTTTTTCAGAGTGTGGTTTTTGCCTTTAAAAGAGCTGGCCTTTCCTGACTCAGGGCTGCTTTCTGTGCCTGCCTCTCAGTAGTGCAGTGAGTAGTCGCTGGCCAGCTAATAAAGACTCACAATTTGGCTCAGTTTCGGTCTTTAGGTGGTCTTTTTCTTGCACTCCGGACCATAACACTTATGTTACACACTAAATCAATTTCAGGTGATTATAGAATAAATCAATTTCTGGTAATTACATGCTAAATCAATTTCAGGTGGATCATAGACCAAATATTGAAAAAAAAAGTCAATACAGCATTTATAATTTAAGAAATAATTTCATGACTACGAGGTAGGGTAGAAATTCTTCAGAAGCATGTAGAAAGTCTTTTCTAACCTATTTACCTCCTATAAGAGAAAAAATACTCTAACATAGTTGATGTGAGCAAAGACTCTGGATAGAGACACAGTCAACCTCAAATTATTCTAGCCCTTTCCTGCAGGGGTTCAGCTCAGATTCCGAATTAGACCATGAGAGTGGTAGTTAGTTCCTGCCTCTTGAGATATTGTGAGGACTGAATTAACTAATAATACACAAAGTGCATAAACTGATTTAATCATAGGTCGGTAGCACAGTAAACACTAACTCAGTATTTGCTAATACTGGCAGCTTATTCTAAGTAATTGCAAGGTGTGTAATTTGATTGAATTGTAAGGTAAATTTTTATTTCATGTCACAATGAAAGCATAAAAACAAACTATGATACAAATACGCCTTATCACTTAAAAATTTTACCTTATAATTGTAGAAGAAAACTCTTAGAACTTACATAAATGTAGATTTTTTTCTCCTTCCTTCCTTCCTTCCTTCCTTCCTTCCTTCCTTCCTTCCTTCCTTCCTTCCTTCCTTCCTTCCTCCCTCCCTCCTTCCTCCCTCCCTCCTCCCTTCCCTCCCTTCCTCCCTTCTTTCCTTCCTTCCTTCCTTCCTTCCTTCCTTCCTTCCTTCCTTCCTTCCTTCCTTCCTTCCTTCCTTCCTTCCTTCCTTCCTTTCTTGATGAGCTCTTGCTCTGTCACCCAGGCTGGAATGCAGTGTTGTGATCATAGATCATTGCATCCTCAAACTCTCAAAATTCCTGGGCTCAAGCAGTCTTTCCCACTCAGTCTCTTGATTAGCTGGGACTGCAGGCAGGTACTACAAAAACTGGCTTTTTTTTTTTTTTAATAGAAGCAGTCTCACTATTATTTAGGCTGGTCTTGAAATACTGGTTTCAAGCAATCCTATTGCCTCAGCCTCCCAAGTTGCTGTGATTACAGGAGTGACATTTTTATCTTACATCACTCCTATGATTATATTATATAAGTTGGAAAATTATAGCAAAATGCATTAACTAAGGTTTTCTATTTATAAATTTATCTTGTTCAAACCAAACTATTCTGAATAACTTTTAAACTCATCTTATCTATGATTTCTCCTACCTTGATACCATCTAAGCTAATTAAGCTTTGCTGATGCTACCTTTATTATTAGAGTTGTATAAAAGCTTCTGTTAGACTTTCTAACCTATTTATCTTTCTTCTGAAGTTTTGATGTTGACAATATTGCCATAGGTGACAATGGGAAGTTTTTACATCGACTTTACATGTGTCCACATGAGGCTAATCACCTTATGAATGAATGCTTTCTGACCAACAGCAATTTTAAGATGCATCTCTATTTGAACAATGTGAAAATGTGCCCTTTACAAAAAATAAAACATACCATTTTTTCTCTGTGACTGCCTGTTTCTCAAGGTCAAATCATGGTGGCCCAACTGCTATATTATAATCTAGTATGTAGAAAACATGCTTAAATATAGCTTAATGTAAGTTATTATTATATTGGAATTTCTATTTTAAATACAGCAGTACATTCTTATAATTTTACACTGGACTGAGCATTCATTTGGGATATGCTTGGTATACTCATACCAGAACCAGGGTTTTGTCACCCATGACAGCTTACAGTGTGTGGCCCCCTCCATGTTCCTCAATGTGGTCACTCCAATTATATTCTTATAGAACCCCCTCTCGGTGACCACCCCACATAGGACAGCTAGATACACCACTTATTCTACCCCACTGACCTCTGTGCCCTGTGAAAACTGTACTGATATCCTGTAGTGTGTGAAAGTTGATCAACAGCTCAATGGGAAAAGAAACTTCAACCTTATAAAATAATTCAAAGAGGTTTATTCTGAGCCTCATTTGAGGACCATGGCCTGGAGCTATGCCGAAGAAGCCCTGAGTAGGGGTCTCACCATGGTCGAGTCAGTTTTGCTTTATACATTTCAGGGAGACAGGAATTACACATAAAGTCATAAACCTATGTATGGAAGGCATACAATGATTTGACCCCAAAATGCAAGATATCTCAAAGTAGGGGATTACAGGTTATAGGTGGGATTCTTTGATTTGTAATTGATTAAAGAAATGAAGCTTTGTCTAAAGGCTCAGACTGTTTTAAGTTAAGGGCTGGTTCTCTTCTGTAGGGAGGCCCAGTCTCTACTATGTCTGCGGAATAGACTTTCTAGCATTTCTGCTAGGAACCTGTTCTTTTCTGCAGGGAGAACTTGCCTCTGTTCCGTCTCTGGAGTAGACTGTCTAACTTTCTATAGTTTCTGAATAAATCTCACTTTTACTTCATTTTGTTTGCTCACTTCTAAATTCTTGTGCAAAGCCAAGAACCCACTTGGACTTCTAGTGGCTCCCAGAATTGGGAGTCACTTTCCTGCACCATCTTCCTGGCAACCAAGAAGGGACCAAAGGCCCCCCACCGGGGCCCCAAAGTAACACTGTATGGCACTATTCAGACCTGAAGGATAGGTAAGTCTCCCTTTGTCTGGTTTAGTTTCTTTTCAGTTCTCTTGCCTTCTCAAGTGTCCAACTCTGTTATTCCATGTCTCTCTTTCTGACTCTTCACTCTCTCCTTTTTTCCCTTCTGATCTCTGGGCAATTGTTTCCATTCTCTGTAAAGTGGGCCATTTCCCCTGTTTATTCCAAAATTTTTATTTTCTTAATAGAGGTTCTTTATTGTGGTGATGTTGGTATGCCAGGGCCAGACTGTGTGAGTGAATTCAACTTAAAGGGATGAAATAGGCCTCCTGGGGATACCAGGTAGCTTAAATAGGGCACACTTTAGCTGAAATAGGCAGCACACTCCCCCACCCTGGGTACCTCAGAGTTTTCAGAGTTTGGGAAGGGACTCTCTTGTTTGGTGACCTCAAGTTAAAGGGATGAAATGGGCCCCTTGGGAATGCTTATTTTTCTGAATGCCAGGCTGCTTAGTGCTCTCTGTCAGTGTTTAAGTTTTTCTTTTCTTAACCCCCTTATGACCTATCTTTGCCCCTAACTCTAAGACTTATCATTTTCTCAGCAACTGGCTGTTGTTCCTTAGGTTGTTTGTTTCCAAAACCCTTCAGCTCTAGACTTATTCTTGGTATCTTAAGTGAGCCGGCTTTATAATTTCTCCAGGCTGCTTGTGATCATGAAAACTACCCCCCCCCTCCGTCTGAGGCATCTTGTTGCCTGCAGTTAGGCTGCTAGTCTAACCCCAAGTGATTTCTTCAAGTCAGATTATAATGTTACATTTGTAATGTTACATGTGTTCTCAGACTGAAGCCTGTTCTGTACTTTGTATGTTGAACATTTGTTTGGCTGTGTTCTATCTTTTCCCCTGGAGCCTTTGAGCTTTCTCAGTTGCAACAGCCTTCATCCTGCAAGGTTTGGCCACTATTACCTTGTGAATTTTTTTAGAGGAAAAAGGAAGGTAAAACATGGTACTTATTAGTTCCCTGACAGTTCTCAAGAAGCCCCTGGGTCTAGCAGGTCTGTTCAGGATGGGGAAGATAACTGGCATCCCAAAGGACTCCCCACTAGGATGCCGTTCTCAACAACTGGAATAAATTTAAGTTAGAAAGTCTTAAAAGAAAGAAATGTACTGTTATTATGATTATTTTATAATACTGCATGGTCGCAACACATGTCAGGATCAGGAGGCATGGCCGGTACATGGCTCCCTAAAGTATAATACCATACTGCAGCTAGATTTGTTTTGCAAAACACAGGGAATATGGGGGGAGGTCCTGTATATTCTTATTATTTTTTTTGATATCTACTATTTTAAGATTTCAAATTACCGAAAATAATCTTGAAACTGTGACATACAGACATACATCTTCATTTGCCAGTTTTCATATGGTTTCTCTCTCCCATGCTAGATTAGTGATTTCCTGATTACTTGATTTATTGCCCTAAACAATTGTTGCTAGAAAAATCTAAATTTGCCTTTCCAAAGACATGAAACCAAGTATAAAATCTAAAGGTAGGGAATTTAGACATTAACAAAAGTAAGTTTTGTTGTGTAAACTTTAAGCCATTCTCCTTTTTATTATAAAAATTTTTAGGTCCCATATATTCAAGTATGGTTTTCCAAGACTCATCACACACGAGAGGAGACTCTCTATTTAGGCTTATTTCTCACGTGTTTTTTAATAGGGGTTTTTCCCAAACTATCAAGAGGGTCATGAAGGCCTGTGAACTTGTGCCCATAAGGATCAGAAGCCACCCTATGCCTCCATCTTTATTCCAACCCATGCAATACCAGGGAACATACCCAGGAGAATACTGGCAAATAGAATTTACCCAGATGCCACCCTTCAGAGGATTAAAATATTTGTTAGTATTTATAAACACTTTCAAGCATTGGATAGACTTTTTCCTACTATGACCAAGAAAGCATTGGAAGTGTCCCATTGCTTACTTAAAGAAATAATTCCACTATCTGGACTGTCAGAAAGTTTACAAAGTGATAATTGGCCTTTCTTTACTGCCAAAGTGACTCAGCAGGTCTCCTTACCCTTAGGCACTACCTATCATCTCCACTCCTCCCAGATACCTCAATCATCAGGTAAGGTGGAGAAAGCCAATCACATCCTGAAAAGGACACTGGCTTTGTCAGGAAACCTCTGAAAACTGGGTCTCCCTCCTACCTATAGCCCTCCTACAAATTATCATAGCCCCAAAAGAAACCTTAAAACTAGGCCTATCTGAAATAACTTACGGGAGGCCCTTTCTAACCTCAGACCTCTTATTTGATGATAAAACTCATAGAACACTAAGTCAGGCCCAAACAGACCTCCAAGAATACGGCAATAAAATATTACTCTCCTCCTTAAAGCAAGAGGTCAACTCCCCTATACATCCAGGAGACCAAGTCTTATTAAAATCTTGGAAAGAGGGATCTCCTGAGGATCAATTATGCCCAAAGTGGAGTGGTTCTTTTCCTGTATCGCTCAGTGTCTCCACTGCTGTTAAACTTCAAGAAATTTCCAGCTGAGTATGCTGATCTAGGGAAACTTTTTTCTCCTGAGCCATTTTAGGCAGACCCAGAACGAACTTCATGAGAGCCTGCCTACAAAAGCCAACCTCTGACGGGTTAAAGGTCCTATTCAAGAGGAAAAGAAACGATCACTCAGCTTCAGAAAAGTGAATATTTAGCTTTTGGTTTTAATTGGTGTATTCTGGCTCTTGTTGTGAGTAATCCATACTATCTCAATTATGGTAATCACCAACATAATGCTCTTGCTTTTGATACCAACCTTGTCTGCCAATTTTTTTTTTTTTTTGACAACTTTCTTATGCCCTGGCTGAGGGTAAAAACTTAAGTGATTGCTGGATATGCCATGCTTCATAATTTCTTGGACATCTCCCCACAGAAGGGAACAGTGACACAAAATTTGCATCTCCTTTCCCACTCTTTCACTCCTCGCATGACTGATATATGTTAGGCTGAACCCAGAGGATAGTGTAAAAGTTCCATGGGAGCTTGACCTTTAGACTCCCTCAACCCTTGCTTGTGCAAGATAGTCCGGCCACACCCCTTTTGAGGGCCTGCCCAAACCCGCCCATAAAAGCCCTAGATACCCACAATTTCAACTTCGGGGTTGGCGCCATTTTTGGACTCAGCCTGTCTGTATATAGAAGCTGTAATAAAGCTCTTAAGTCTCACCTTGGCCTTGTGCATTCCTCCCTCAGCATTTTTAACATTTGGTGCTGAAACCCAGGAGGGCCTTGTGAGGAAAGTAACTGGGGCATGGCTCCAGAACCCAGGCTCAGGCTTCCAACTCAGGGAGCAATAGGCAGTGGTAGCTCATCCTGGGATAAACTCCAAATCCTGCCCTAGACTGGGGGACCAGCCAGCACCAATCCTTCCTCACTGCCCTCTCAAGCTTGCCAGGAAGGACACCAGACAGAGGGAATCTTTGCCTTTACACTGATGACCTCACATCCCACAGTGGCCACCTTCTAAGTAAGTGACTCCTCCTCTCTCCCCTCTTCTCCCTCTCCCTCCCTCACTGTTGCTCTCTCGAATCTACCCAACTGTAAGGACATTTGCACATGGGACATTCCCACCGAAGTTGGACGATCTATCTCTCACCCTCACCCTCAGTGCCATTTTCTTCTACAAATAGGCAATAATCAATGTACACCTCCCAAAACCCGCCCACTCAGATGTCTCTTCAGGAGTCTTGACAAACTTAGCCTCCGGGGGATATCAAGCCCAAATGTTTAATCTTTTACTGCAATACAGCCTAGCCACAATATAAATTAGATAATGGCTCCCAATGGCCCCAAAACAGCACTTTGGATTTGAACACATTATGTGACTTAGACAATGTCTGAGAACGCGATGTAAAGTGGTCTGAAGTTCCCTATGTCCAGAGCTTCATACCCTCAGATCCTGTCCCTCTCTTTGTCATTCCTGCTCCACCTACCATATCCTATTATTACACTCCAACCCCCTTTCTTCTCCCCCACCCAACTCTGATAGAGACTTCAATCCCAGCAACCACTGCCCCCCCATGTGTCCCCTCTTCCTCAAGCAACATTTCCCGAACACCCACCAAACCTACCTTCCCACCACTCCAGTCACCTACAAGTCCCCTTCCTCAAAATCCTCCACCCATTTATCCTCCTCCTCACAAGTAGCTGGACCAGAACCAACCCTGCCATCCGAGGGGTGATGGGGGTCGTGGGTATCATTTTCGTACATGTCCCTTTCTCTACGTCCGACCTTTCTCAAATAAAGAAGAGATTAGGTTCCTTTTCCACAGACCCCACTACTTACACCAAAGAATTTGAATATCTCACCCCATCTTATGACTTGATGTGGCATGACCTCTTTGTTATTCTCTCCTCTACCTTAAGCCTAGAGGAAAAGGAAAGATTCTGGATGGCTGCGCAGGCCCAGGCTGATATTCATCGGCAGGATAACACCCAGCCTGTGGGTGCCACAGCAGTGCCCTGGGAAGACCCCATTTGGGATTATCAAACTGGAGGACTCAGTCACCATCACTGGCACACATGACCTCTTGCCTCTTATCTCAGGCCTCAGAAAGGCTGGACAAAAGGCGGTGAGCTATGTAAAACTTAAAGAAATCAGCCAAAAAAACAAAAAAAAACAAACAAAAAAAACAGATGAAAACCCTGTTCTTTTCCTATCCCACCTAAATGGAATCTCTAGAAAAATATATCACAATAACCCCACCTTGGCCAAGGGTACCTTAGTTTTAAACATATATTTTATCTCTCAGTCTGCTCAGGTCATAAGACGATGTAAACTCTAAAAATTAGATAAAGGCCCTCAAACCCCAAAAAAGGATCTCCTAAACCTAGCCTTCAAGGTCTTTAATAACTAGGACCATGAAGAAAAATGAGAAAAACACAGAGACAAAGCTAAATACTAGTTGCTGTCTGAAGCTATTCAGGGCTCCACCAACAAGGCACCAGTCCATAAAGGAACAAGGGCCAAATACCCAGAACAAGAATGTCACCTGGACCATGGTTTAGGCGTGGTAAAGAGGGTCACTGGGCAAAAGCTTGCCCCAACCCTAGACCTCCAGCTGGCTCCTGCCCTAACTGTGGCAGAAATGGCCAGAAAAAGAAAATTCCACTAGGCAAAACCCCACCCCAAGAACAAACCCCTGTCTAACTGCAAAACTGCTGCCACTCTTTCTTCTGTAAACTGCTTGCAACAAAATCTGCCATGATAAGATAAGACAGGAAGAAATTCTACAGAAACTCTATACTAGGAACTGGGGGCACTCAAGACCCTGCCCTAGTAAAGGTAACCACAATGTGACTACCCTAAACACTTGCTAAAATAAAATGAATAAAAGGCTGCTACACTCTCTGTTCAGGGCTCAGAATTTGGTGGCAAGCCCCTCTGAGCCTAATGGCATAAATAAACCTGGTTCTCTTCACCCTTTTTGTGCCATTTGGTTTGTTCTTGGTCAGCTTTGGCGTAACAGTCTCATCTTGTAGAGATAAGGGAGGGGAGTAGATTTGTCCTTATCTGGGGGGACTAGGAATGCTGGCTACAGCTGGCTGTTAGATTTACACATTCTGGGGAGTCTCCAGACTCCTGTGGCTATTGTTTTATAAGCCTAAGTTTTCCATTAACTGTGTTCTGTCTTATATATACTTTCCGGGTTCCTGCTCTTTCTATTCTATACATATAAGAAAAGGAAGCATAAGGTATGGGAAAAATTAAAAATTGAAAAGATTGAGAAGTGAGCACCATTGTCTTTTTGACTGCTTTTTTCCCCGTTCCTGTAGATTTGGTTATCTCTGAAATGTAGTCAGAACCAGGGCAGGGGCTGCTATCTTTGCCCCTGAGACATGGTTTTGGGGAGAAAAATGGGATTACCCCCCTGAAGTCTGTCCTGGAGTTTCTCAGGAACACTTTGAGGCTATAAAACAAATTATTAAAGTTGTAAGCTGGGGAAATGTTAAGAGAAAAATTTACATTTTTTTTTATGAGCTCTTTTAGGTATTTGTGAAAACAGAGTCCCAGTAGGTTGCCTGCTGGTTTGGGAGAGAGATAGCAAAGAGTAGGGAGAGCTCAAAATTGGTTTTTAGCTGCTATTAGAAAACTGGGGTTTTGGACATTTTTGAGTGCTGTGGCTTGGACAGTGCTTTTTATTTCCTTGCTGCGTTGTCAATCTATTTATTTTCCTTCTTTGTCCCTCTCTGGCCACTATGGAATTCTAATTGCAACCATGGTTGGATTGAAGCCACCTCTGTATTACTTACCAGAACTTACTGTCTATAAGCAGGACCTAGTCACCTTTTTGAAACAAATGAAAGAGCCCTGAAATGTGAAGAGAGAGGAAACAGTAGCCAAGCACCCAGGATCAAGATAGCAGACGAGAAACTCCGCCAGACAGAGTGTCTCTGCAAGAAGACAGATTCTAGCAGAAATTAGAAAAAAGAAGCAAGAAGACGAGCATACAGTGGACGAGGGCAGAAGGAGGGTACCTGAGACCACAGGAAATTCCACGGGAGGAGGTTGCGGAGGAGAACTGGAAGCTGAGACTGCCAGAGCAGCCCCTAGAACAGCGGGAAGCGTAGGTGGATCAGTCACCTTTCCCCTCCCCTGAATCAGGGACTGCTGGTGGCTCCCCAGTGGGTGGAGAGACCTGCAGACACAGGCCCAGAGATGGCAGCTGCCAGCAAGCGATAAGCCTGTAGCAGACATGGCACCAGGTTTCCAAATCCCTTGGGGCACCTCCGTGTGCACAGACCCGAGCCACGCGACAGGCGCCATATTGCCTCCTTCTCCCCTCCCCCGACCCTACCCACGGCTGGCCAAAGAGACAATATAGCCACCAGCTGGAGGCACCTCCAAGGAACGGGACCTTCCCTTTTGGGACCCTACAGCTGACTAAGGGGAACTCAGACTGTGACCTCCCTACCCGCCAGCCCTCCCAGGTGCTGCTGGCACGGTGATCCCAGGAGAACGGAGCAGACCCTGAGGCTGAGAGACATAGACCCAGCTTGGGCTCCGTGTGGGCGAACTGGGACTGGCACTCCTCTCCCTGGTGGGGATATAGTTTGAACTCTGGGACCCAGAGGTCAGACCTGCAGACCAGATCCCGTGCACCGAGGTCTCGCATTGCCCAGTGCACAGAAGGGATATACGTGAACAGCCTACTTAGGTGTGTGTGCCTTCAGGGGCACATCAGTGTCCTAAAGGACAACCCTCCTCCCCAAAGGAGGCCGTATGCCCAGCCCAAGTGATGTTCCTGCGCAGGAAACCTCCTTGCCAGCATCAAAATCCAGGGAGGCCTGGAGGCATGTGGTCTGGCCTGCTGGCAAAGGCCCAGGAATAGCTGTGGAGTTGGGGAGGGTAGAAAGAAGCGAGGCCTGCTCCAGACTGTGGGTCTCAGACAACCCCACCCCCACACACAGATATTCTGATTGACCGGGTCCATTCCAGTCCCACCCTGACAGCTTTTCCTAGAAGCAGAGAACAGAACTTCGACCCCTGCTAAAGGCATTGGTGGTGCCTGAGGGCAGGCTTACCCAACCCAGCTCCGCCCAGACTCTCTCCTAGACCAGCCCTCACTGAGGGGGAGAAAAGGACACACCTGGAAGTCCCAGGACCCCACCTACCACCTGAGGCACTAGAGTGCCTCTCTACAGGAACAAGAGCTGATAACAGGACACAAAAATAACAGCGTAGCCTGTTCCTCCAAGCAAGCGCCATCTACTGACAGGGAGGACATCCTGCACAGCCTTTTCACGGCACCTACTGATTCATTATACAGGGAGTGGTCGAATCTCACCCACAGACACCATCTACCGGCTCAGAAACTAAACAAGACGTGTGAATACCCAAACAAAAACCTAAAGGAAAGAAACAACAACTGATCGACATGGAAAGAAATCAGTGAAGGAACTCAGGAAATATGAAGAACCAAATGGAAAACACACCCCCAAAGAGGAGCACCAGCCCCTAGAAACGGACACCAACCAAACTCAGGCAACCAAAATGACAGAAGAGAAATTTCTCATGTGAATCATAAGAACACTCACTGACCTGCAAGAACAACTCAATAACCAAAACAAAGAAACCACAAAAAGTCTCCAGGACCTAGAACAAAAGTTCACTAAAGAAATAGACACAATGAAGAAAAGTTTAACCAAACTCCTGGAAATGAAGAATCAATTCAGGGAACTACAAAATACAGTGGAAAGTCTCAAGAACAGGGTAAATCAAACAGAAGAAAGAATCTCAGAGATTGAAGATAATATCCTCCAACTAAATAAAACAGTCACAGAGATAGAGCAGAGAAACAAGAGAAAAGAGCAAAGCCTACAAGAGTTGTGGGATTGTGTGAAGAAACCTAATGTGAGGGTCATAGGGTTACCAGAAGGGGAAGAAGACAACACTCAAGGGTTGGACAAGCTATTTGAAGATATAATACAGGAAAATTTCCCAGGCCTTGCTCAAATTCTCGATATACAAGTTCAAGAAGGTCAGAGGACCCCTAGGAGATTCAATGCAAACAGGAAGATGTCACGACATGCAGTCATCAGACTGACCAAAATATCAACTAAAGAGGCCCTTCTAAGAGCTGTAAGATGAAAGAAGCAAATAACATACAAGGTAAAGTCAATTCGAATAACACCAGACTTCTCTAATAAGACTTTACAAGCAAGGAGAGACTGGGGTACCATTCTCATCCTTCTGAAACAAAACAATGCCTAGCCTAGAATCTTATTCCCTGAAAAACTAACCTTCATATATGAAGGAGGAATAAAGACATTCTCAGACAAGCACAGTCTCAGAGAATTCACCAAGACAACACCAGCCCTACAAGAAGTATTCAAAACAGTGTTACGCACGGAACACCATAATAAAAACTCATAAATATAAAAAGAACCAAAACCTAAAGATTAAAGGCCAGATAATAAAATGGGTCAAGAGAGAAATCAAAGCAACAACATCCAACCCAACATAATGAACAATAATCTACCTTAATTATCAGTTATCTCAATAAATGTGAATGGCTTAAACTCTCCACTCAAGAGACATAGGCTGACTGAATGGATAAGAAAATACAGGCCAAGTATATGCTGTCTTCAGGAAACACATCTAGCCTGCAAGGATGCATACAGACTAAAAGTAAAAGGATGGAGATCAGTATTTCAGGCAAGTGGAAGCCAAAAGAAGGCTTGTGTGGCAGTTCTAATTTCAGACGATTTAGTTTTTAAACCAACAAAAGTAGTGAAAGACAAAGAGGGTCATTATGTAATGGTGAAGGGCACACTTCAACAAGAAGAGACAACAATTTTAAATATATATGCACCCAACTTAGGTGCACCCAGTTTCATAAGGCAAACCTTACTGGATCTAAGCAAATGGATTAATAGCAACTCCATAATCACCGGAGATCACCACTCCACTGACGGCCCAAGACAGATCCTCCAAACAGAAAATCATTAAAGAAATAATGGACCTAAACAAAACTCTAGAACAATTGGGTCTATCTGACATTTACAAAACATTCTACTCAAAATCAACTGAATATATGTTCTTCTCATCAGCTCATGGGACATTCTCTAAGATTGACCATATCCTCGGACACAAAGTAAATATCCAGAAATTAAAAAAAAATAGAAATCATACCATGTACCTTCTCAGATCACAGTGGAATAAAAGTAGAAATCAACCCTAACAGAAACTCACATTTCCACACAAAAACATGGAAATTAAACAAACTCCTACTAAATGATTACTTCATCAATGAAGAAATCAAGATGGAAATAAAAAAAATTCTATTAAGAAAATGACAATGGAGATACAAGTTATCAAATCCTCTGGGACACAGCTAAAGCAGTTCTGAGAGGAAAGTTTATCTCCATAAATGCCTATAACCAAAAGTCAAAAAGATCACAAATAGACAATCTAACGAAACGACTCAACGAGCTGGAAAAAGAAGAACAGACCAAACCCAAACCCAGTAGAAGAAGTGAAATCAACAAGATCAAATCAGAACTAAATGAAATTGACAACAGGGAAGCTATTCAGGAGATTAATAAAACAAAAAGTTGGTTCTTTGAAAAAATAAAAAAAATGCATCCTATGCATTTGATAAGGGGCTGATAACTAGAATATACTTAGAACTCACGAAAATCTGCAAGAAAAAATCAAATAAACCTATTAAAAAGTGGGCAAAGGACTTGAACAGAAACTTTTCTAAAGAAGACAGAAGAATGGCCAACAAACATATGAAAA
Organism: Mirza zaza; assembly: GCA_008750895.1. Taxonomy (NCBI): domain Eukaryota; kingdom Metazoa; phylum Chordata; class Mammalia; order Primates; family Cheirogaleidae; genus Mirza; species Mirza zaza. The sequence goes on from VSMD01055118.1 coordinate 88,575, forward strand.
AATGCTCAACACCTCTAATTATCAGGGAAATGGAAATCAAAACCACAATGACATATCACTTAACTCCAGTGAGAATTGCCTTTATCATAAAGTCCCCAAACAATAAATGCTGGCATGGATGTGGAGAGAGAGGAACACTCCTACACTGCTGGTGAGACTGCAAACTAGTTCAACCTCTGTGGAAAGCAATATGGAGATACATTAAAGTGATACAAGTGGATCTACCATTTGATCCAGCAATCCCATTACTGGCCATCTACCCAAAAGATCCAATGCCACTCTACAAAAAAGATACCTGCACTCGAACGTTCATAGCATCACAATTCATAATTGCAAGGGTGTGGAAACAGCCCAAGTGCCCATCAATCCAAGAATGGATTAATAAAATGTGGTATATGTATACCATGGAGTACTATTCAGCTCTAGGAAACAACGGTGATATCCACATCTTATTTTTCCTGGTTAGAGCTGGAACCCATACTACTAAGTGAAGTATCCCAAGAATGGAAAAACAAGCACCACATATACTCACCAGCAAACTGGTATTAACTGAGCAGCACCTAAGTGGACATATATGTACTACAGTAATAGGGTATTGGGCAGGGGGGAGGGGGGAGGGGAGAGGGGGTGGGTATACACATACATAATGAGTTAGGTGTGCACCATCTGAGGGATGGTCACACTGTAAGCTCAGACTTGGGGGGGGAAGGGCATTTATTGAAACCTTAAAATCTGTACCCCCATAATATGCCGTAATAAAAAAAAGATAAGAAAAGAAGGATAAAACAAAAGATTTTAAATTACATGAAAAAAAAAAAGAAAACTGGCAGATTCAAGGCTACCCTAACATTCCCCCTTTCTGCTTTTAAAATTAAAAATTTTATGTAACATGAACTCAGAAGTTGTGGAAATGAGCAGAGATCTTTGTTCTGTAGCTACTTCGAGCTGAAAAAGAGTTCATTTATCAAAAGGGAGAGGCTTAAAATGGATGGTCTTGAAGTTAGAATAGAGGCAAGATGGGGTTTTACTGGAGAGAAATAGTCAGGGGCTGAATTTGGTTTCATATGAATGCCACTAGATAGTGGAGAAGGGAGGGTTTGAAAATGAGAGTTGAAAGTAGAGCCACTAGGGCCCTTAAGTTAAGAGTTTAAGATCTCGCCTAGTGGGAAGAGTTCATAGTTTTGAGAAGGTAGAGGAGTCTCTTGGACTGTAGGCAGATAGAGATGTCATAGAGTACCCATAGTAGGGGGATGGAAAGTAAGATTATTATTATCAGGGATCCCAGCATGGGCAAAGTACTGACCGGCCTGATTTGTAAGCTGGCCTATGACGGCATTCACAGAGTGACAAGAGAAGCATAAAGAGGAGGTATAGTATAACTGATAAGGAAGACCCCCACTTATTACCTGGCACATTAGCCATCTGAGACCCCAACCCACAGAAAATCCTCATTAACTTGATATTAACCTATTACCTGGCACATCAACATAATATTAACCTATTACCTGGAGCATTAACACTAACTTATTACCTGGTGCATTAACATAATATTAAACCTATTATGTGGCACAGGAAATAACCTATTACCTGACATAGCAACATAATATTAACCTATTACCTGGTGCATTCACTAACCTATTACCGGACATATTAGCCACCCGAGACGCCACCCCTTGGACCACCTAAACCTAATAAGAGTAGGAAAAATCAGGTCGACGGGGCTCAATTTGGTGGCAAGACCCCTTTGAGCCTGCCAGAAAATAAACCTTGATTTTCTGACTCTCCATGTACTGTGTGCACTCGGTTTGTGCTCAGAATTATTGTGGCAAGTGTTACAGCTAGTGTTACAGCACTTGAGTGGGGAAAGAACCGAGCGGCACACAGAGAGTCAGAGAACAGTCTTTACTCCTCCAGCAGGCTCACCCGACTTCTGACCCCCTTATTCCATCAGCGGTCTCGGAAAGAATCTGATCCCCTTCCTTGTTCTACTCCTGTTTTTATACCCTTGGTAGGACTCAAAAAGCATCCAATTAGCAACAAGCTTTAACATCCAATCAGCAACAGTGGGACTCAAAAAGTATCCAATCAAGATTGCGCCACCAGCGCGGCCGGAGGACAGTAGCAGGTGGCCCATCACTGAGCATGGGCCCGGACAGTGGGCGTCAGCAGGCGAAGCCTGGCCCCAGCAGCATGTGTGCACTGCGGCTACAGCCAGTCCCGCATAGCATCAGCCGGTGGGGGAGGCGGTGAGCGACTGCGTCCTGGAGTTCGACGGTTTTCCCTGTCATTCCCCCCTTTTGATGCCCGTATCAGTTTACACAGCGGCATCAACCTCTCTATGAATTTAATAACTGCACTGGACAAGCAGGGTCCTGTGGTTACCATCAGAAGGATCTTTTAGCTCTTTGACTTTGGCAGTTACAATTCCTGATTGGTTTACATAGTAACAGCATTCTTCCCCCAGAGAGCCCCAACCAAGACCAACACAGAGGTACCCCATGTAGACCCAGAAAAGGATTACCAAGAAGCAAGTTAGTCTAGTCTCTTGGGGCGATGGCCCCAAGTTCAATTTCCAAGACGACTGTCAGTGTTCCTATAAGAGTCCAAGCCAATGGTCCCATTCAGTCCTCGGCTTCCAGTCAGATTCAGGGGCAATCCATATACATTGGTCCTTTTGTCTTGGGCATACTTGAGGGCTTGGATGAGCGCCCATTACTCTGCCTTCTAGGATGACCATCCCTGAGGCAGAGGGGCTGACATGATGACTTCGCTCCCTGTGGTGACTGAGTAGCCAGCCAACCGTTTGCCATCCTGGATGTAGCTGATGCTGTCCATGTAGAGCTCCAGGTCAGGCGCCGGCAACGGATCATCCCTCAAGTCTGGCTGGCTTGCACAGACCTCCTCCATAGTCTCAGCACAGTCATGGTCCGGGGCCCTGGCCCAGTAGGAAGGAAGGTGGCAGGGTTCAAGGTCCACATAGTCTCGATGGTGACTTGTGGGTCCCCACACAGCAGTCCCTGGCACTGTGTCAGCTGATCACTAGAAAACCATCGGTGCCCCGATGTGTTCACCAAAGCCGCAACTGCATGTGGAACTTGCACACGGACACCCTGCCCAAGCGCAAGCTTGTCTACCTCCTTGACCAGCAAGATGGTCGCTGCCAGTGCCCACAGACAAGGCAGCCATCCCAATGCTACCAAGTCCAGCCGTTTGGACAGACAGGCCATTGGCCTGTGCCAGTGACCCCATAGGCACCTGCCTTTACTCAACTCTGAGGGCAGCCTGTTCAGCCTCCTCAAGCCGGGCCTGAGCTCCTGCACCATCTGTTTCAGCATCTTCTTCATCTGTTCCAGGTGTGCACTTGTGTCCTGCTCCTTCTTCAGCTCCTCAGACATCATGGTGGCATTGGTGATGGCCTTTTTCACCTTCTCGGCCTTCTCCTCTGCCTCCTGCCTCTCCTGGGCAGCCTCCTCCACCTCCCAACTCAGCTGGGCGAAATTTGCCTCGAGCGGCTGCTTCTGGTTCAGGAGGTCTGTGTTATGTATGAGGCTGAGGCGCTCAGTGGCCTGAAACAGCTCGTGCTCAGTCAGCCGCCTGCTGTACTCACCCTGCCCCAGTGCAGCCCACAGCTCCTCCAGCTCAGAAACCAGCAGCACAGCCCAGCACTCCAGGGCCTGCGCCTTCTCTCAGAGCTCAGCTGCCCTCCGCTGCTCCTCATCCTGCCCTGCCTGCTCCTCCTTCAGCTGGGCCTGCAGCAGCCATGTGGCTGCCTGGGCCTCCGTGGCCTGATGGGTAGCATGGCCCAGCTGTAGCTCCAGGTCACTGAGGTCACCCTCCATCTTCTTCTTGAGCCTCAGTCCCTTGTTGCGGGCCTGGGTCTCAGCATCCCGGGAGGCCTGCAGGGACTCCACTGCCTGCTGGTGGTTGGGCCTCAGGTTAGCTCACTCCTTATCTTTTTCTGCCAGTCTTTTGGCCTCCTTCAGCTCTCAGTCCTCTGGTTGGCATCTGCCTCATACTTGCTCAGCAAGTCCCATCCCAAGAGAGGCACTAGACAGTCTGGCATGTAGAGAACCTCATGCCTTATCTGATGGCCCCCTAGTTGGCATACCTGGGACTGGCAGAAGGGTCTGGCTACCCAAGTCCTGGTAGCTCTGACTATAGTTTCCGACTTTGTAAGTAGGGCCACTGGGGTTGTCACAACTGAGTGTTCTGCTCCAGCGTCCACCATGAATGCCATTTGTTGGCCCCCTACTTTCATCTTGACCATGGGTTCCCAAAAGCTGAAGGAACCAGGTCAGCCCAACTTGGAGTCAATGACAGCGAGCCCCACTAGCTCTTGGGCTTCTGGTTTCTGCTGGATAGTCCCGAATGGGGCCCTCCTTTGTGACAGGTGAATTCTCTTGTGGGGACATTCATTTTTCCAGTGGCCGAACCCCTGGAATTTGGTACACTGGTCTCTTGCCAGAGGTGCCTGTCCTCTGGTTCCCCCCTTTCATGGGGGTCCAGGCCGCATGGACGGGTCGGGTCTACTGAGGGCAGCAGCCAGGAGGGCGGCCTTTTTCTTCATCCTCTGATCTTTCTCTCTCTGAGAGGTCCAGTCCCAGTTGACGTACACCTTCTTGGCCACCTCCATTAACTGTGTGATGTTCATGCCTGCGAATCCTTCAAGTTTCTGCAGCTTCCTCTGGATGTTGGAGGCCAACTGCCCGACGAACGCTGCATTCACCATTCTCTGGTTTTCGACTGCCTCCGGGTCAAGAGGTGTGTATATTCGGTATGCCTCACAGAGGTGCTCATAGAAGTCATAGGGTGACTCCTCTGGCTTCTGGGTAATTAGGGCAACCTTGTTCATGTTGGTGGGCTTTTTGGCCCTTGCACTCCTTGGAGAAGAGCCTCTCGGTACTGCTTGAGTGCTGCTTGTTCTTCTGGGGTGTTGAAATCCCACTCTCAATTGGTCTCAGGCACTGCTCGTGATACCCATTGTTCCACATCCAGGATGCCTGCCGGCACCCATTCCTGCAGCCAATTCTGAGTTTTAGTCATGATCTGACGCTGTTCTTCGGTACTGAAAAGGGTCAGTAGGAGTTGTCGGCAATCTTTCCACGTGACACGGTGAGTCTGGAAGATAGATTCCAGGAGGTCGATGAGGGCCTGTGGTTTCTCTGAGTAGGACGAGTTATGGTGCTTCCAATTCAATAGATTGGTGGTGGAGAAAGGCTGATAATACAGGGCAGGTTACCCTGGCTGTATGGTTCCGTCATCCTGAACCAGTGGCGGACCTCACATTTCACGCAGAGGCATCTAGAAGTCCAGGGCAGACCACAACGGGCAGACAAGTGGTGGAGATACCAGTGGTGGAGAAACCGATGGTGGTGGGGTATCGGTTGCAGTCCCAGTCACCACTCTATATATTGAATGTATACATCTTGGAACTGTTGGCTTGGATTCGGACTCTCCCACGTTTTAACTGGTTTAACCAGTGCTCCTGTTCCCTACACCTCCCGACAACACTTCTTTTCTGAACCTTGTCCCTGCCCAGATTCTGGTCCCTGCTCTGGCTCCTCCCCTTTCTAGTCAAAGGGTAGGTGTTTCTCTCAGGTGTCTGCCTAGCTGTGTCCCTCAAGGTAACTTAGGTGCGTCTTGGCTAAGGCATCATGGGGAGTAAATCGCCATTATGCTGACGCTGCCACAGAACCCCAGGTTAGGACCCACTCAAACAGACACAATGACCGCAAATAGTCACTGTGTTCCTTGCACTCACATTCACTCAGAGATTACATATTTCCTCCCCTGGAGGATCCCTGTCCTCAGGAGATGATGGGGCTCCTCTTCCATCCCAACAGCGTGCCTACCCTTAGGAGCCGATGGGGCTCCTCTTCTGACCCTCTGACGGGCCTACCCGCTAGGAGCTGATCAGGCTCCTCTTCTGTCCCACTGATGGGCCTACCTTGAGTGGGTCCCAGGACCCTACCTTGTCCTGGACTTGGTCTGCCACTCCAGCTTGCTAAGCCCGACACCCAGCCACTCAGCCTCTTTCCTCCTGTCATGGAGGCTAGCACCTGCCGGAGGGCCGTCGCAGCATGGCCTGCATCAGTGACCCTGTTTCCCCTCCCTCAGCAAGGCCTTGGCAAGCTTGTCATTGCCCTTAGCCAACAGCTCCGCTTCTCTCTTCTTGCTGCTGGAGGAGAGCGATGCCGCTTGGAACTGGTAGTCTCAGCCCACCATCTGCCATCTGCCATCCTGGTGGCTTCAAAGGGCCAGCTAGGTCGGTTTTCCTAGTCAGCTAACCAAAATGTGTGGCAAGTGTTACAGCTAGTGTTACAGCACTTGACCGGGGAAAGAACTAAGCAGCACACAGAGAGTTAGAGAACAGTGTTTACTCCTCCAGCAGGCTCGTCCCAGCACTTGACGGTTTTTCCGTCAGAACCACCTGCTGTAACACTTGCTGTAACTCAATGAGGTGCCATATATACCTCATCATGGTATTGGAGCCTGGTATCCGTGATAGGTTGAACTTTCAGGGAGCTCAACATGGGTGGAAGCAAGTTCTGGAGGGCCTGTAGGTTTGAGTCTGGAGAGATGACTCTAGGATGGGATTTCCAGAAGCTTAGCTGTAGTGATGGAAGTATTGAGAGAATTATTTAAAAGACTGAAGGGGACCCAATTTGTCCTGGAAAATCCTTGAGTAAAATTTAGTCTCTAAGCTGTAAGTGCTATGTCCCTTTAAGAAGCCATCCAGTGAGTTTCATTGCTGACAGGTAAGCACCAAGTGGGGTGGTGGAGAAAGACAAGGGGACCAAACCAAACTGAAAAATTAATTTTTATCTCTTGAAATCAGTTTTTACATTTTTAATGCCTGTATCTTTTGCAATAACCCTTAGACCTAAAGAGGATGAATAAAGTTGGGCCGGGTGGAATTTCATAGTTTAAATCCTGGAGATAACTTTGTTATTTACTTAATACTACTTCAATGGGTTTGGGAAGCAAAGTAAGATAATTAATAACATTTAAAATAAAAAGTTATAAAAATTTTAGTTATTTCCACAGCATTTTCCAAATAAGCAAATCTTAGACTGCAGTTGATTATAAACTGTTATTTAAGAAGAATCATTGAAAAACAACAACCATACATGGATGGTAAAGATTTCACAATAGTCATGGTTACAGATGTAATGGAGATTTGGTTATTTTTGTAACACATAATTTAGTAACTACAATTAGTATTGGCGATATGTATCTGTAAGGCTGGCGGCTTGGTCCCCCTCTTCCCCCATCCTCACAGCCTTGCAAACCCTGCAGACTCTACACAACAGCTGCCCTAACTGTATCCTGTTTCCAATGGAACACCTCAGGAACATCTCAACCTGGAACCCCTGCCAAGGCAAAGCAGGAAGACGCCCTGCCTCTGGGTACAAAACATCCTGCCCTGGCCCTCGGAGACAGATGAAAACAACAGCTAGCCCCCTATAAAAGCTAACTCACAGTCCTGGGCAGCATGAACTTCTGGGGCCCTGCCTCTGGGACCCCTGAACCTTGCCCAGGAGTGCTTTCAATAAACACTACATTTGTTAGCATGTATTCGGCCTCATTACTCTTCTTCTGCCACCATGAAACTAACATTTGGTGCCGAAACCTGGGAGAGGGTGACTGGCACACTGGTCCCAGAGGCCTGAATGCACCTCCCCTCTTACGGTTCCCGGCTGCACGGACCAGGACCTCTGAAAAGCCTCTTCATGTCCCGCCTTGACTTCTTGGCTCTAGTGTCTCCTCTGTGGGTGCTTGGTCATTCCAGGAACCTCTGTCCATTCTCCAGGATGCTGAGTCCTTCCTTAAACTGTGGGCCCATGTCAGAGGTCTCCTTCCAGGGCAGGGGACTTCTGGGGATGCCTAGAATTTCCCTTGCCCCTTTCACTTCTCTGTGGCACACCACTCAGGGTGGAGACATCATCCTGATTCATGTCACCCCCTCAGTTGTAGTGACTAAGCTACCATGAGGACCCTAAGTTCCAAAATACCACATGAGTCACTCCTAGGGTGTCTCTTGGTTAACCTCAAGGCTCTGGGGCTGGAAGTCAAGCCCAAATGCCTTATCTTTTACTGTAACATGGCCTGGCTGATGTACAAATTGGACAATGACTCACAGTGGCCAGAAAACAAGACTTTTGACTTCAACGTCCTACAGGACCTTGACAGCTTCTGTCACAGAAATGGCAAATGGTTGGAAATCTCCTATGTCCAGGCATTTTTTACTTGCGCTCCCGCCCCTCCCTGTCCCAGACTTGCAGTCCAGCTCAGGTTCTCTTGGTGTGGGCTCCTCCTCTGACACTGTTGACTCCTACCGTGCCTCCCTCGCCACCCGATGTTCCTCCCTAAGCATCTTCCGCCTTTTCTGATCCCCCCAAATCCCTCTGCTCTCCCCCCGCTCGCCTGCAGCTCTCCTCCAAACACTCTTCCTCCGCTACTCCTCCCTGGTCTCCCATATCCTCCCCCATCAGCCACCATACCCATTCACATGCCGGACCCTCAGGCACACCCCCTGATCAGTCCCTCCTATGTCCACTATCCCCTGATCAGTCCCTCCTATGTCCACTATCCCCTGATCAGTCCCTCCTATGTCCACCATGAGAAGTGGCTGGGGCTAAAGGGGTTGTACAGGTCCACGTGGCTTTTTCCCTTTCCGTCCTCTCCCAGATAGAGAAGTGGTTAGGTTCCTTCTCCAGTGATCCCACAGCCTACAACAGGGAGTTTCGGTACCTAACCCAGGCTTATGATTTAACTTGGATGACATCTTTGTCATACTGTCCTCTACCCTTACCACCAATGAAAAGGAGTGTGTCTGGACTGGGCTGAGGACCACGCTGACCAGGTCCACCTTACAGACCACACTATACCGGTGGGAGCTGAGGCCATTCCCCACCAAGAGCCAGGGTGGGAATACCAACCTGACACCCCGCCCGCGGAGAAAGGAAGAAATTGCCGAGACTGCATGTTACAGTGCGTTCTTATCAGGCTCCAGGTGGCCACCCACCAGGCTGTAAATTACGGTAAGCTTAGAGAAGTCACTCAAAAGCCAGATGAAAACCCCACGGCCTTCCTCAGCCGCCTTACAGATCCCTTCATCCAGTATACCCGCTTAGACTCTACTTCCCCAGCAGGGGCCACCATCCTTGCAACTCACTTTATTACCCAGTCCTCCTCTGACATTAGACACAAACTCAAAAAGGCAGGAGGAGGCCCTCAGATCCCATCTGAGACCTGGTAAACCTGGCATTTAAAATATTTAATTCCCAAGATGAACAGGCAGGGGCCTAAAATGAGGCCTGTGCTCACCAAAAGGCTCACTTGCAGGCCCAGCCTTGGTTGCAGCCCTGCGGCCGGTGGGGATCAGTGGACTGGGAAAGCCTACATTGCAGACTGGACATCACAGCCCACCACCCAGCAAATGCTTCTAATGTGGTAAGGAAGAGCACTGTGCCAAGTGGTGCCTGCAGCACGTCCACCCACCAAACCTTTCCCGGCATGTGGTCAAGAGGGACACTGGAAAAGTGGCTGTCCCTTAGGACAAAGTCCAAGGAGCCGGTCCTTCCACACTTGGACCTGCTGATGGTGGTTTTGGGTCTGGCTGCCAAAGAGTGAAGAGGCCCCAACTCAGCAACCCCGATCGCCCTCACTCAGCCCAGGGTAACAATCAAGGTAGCGGGTAAGGCAGTGTCATTGTGGTTGACACGGGGGCTACCTACTCTGTCCTCCTTTCTTTTACAAGCCCTACTTATGCTTCCCAGGTGTCAGTAATGGGAACTGACGGACATCCCTCCCACTACTAGTCCCCTGACTTGTCTCACTGATGACCATCCCATCACCCATTCCTTCCTTATGACCTCCTGGCCTGCTACACTATTAGGAAGAGACTTACTAACCAAACTGGGTACCACACTCCACTTTTCCTCAGGAACCTCTACCCTTCTTCTTCTATCCCTCTCTTCAGATCCCTCACCTACACCCTCCGCTCTTCCTGAAACATGCTTTCTCCTGCCCGAGTTCATAAATCTCCAAGTATGGGACACCTCCACCCCAGTGGTAGCCACACACCACACCCCTGTCCTCATTCAGCTCAAAGACCCTTCATCTTTCCCTTTCCGGCCCTAGTTCCCTATTGAGCCAACCTACCGCAGAGGTCTAAAACCCATTATACAGTGCCTTCTGCATGGAAAACTCTTAATACCAATGAATTCTCCTTATAACACACCCAAGCCTGAATGACCGGACTGATTTCCTACATCCCCATTGGCTTATCAGGACTATTGGCCCTACTACTGGGCATTGGAATTTACTCCATAGCCCCCAGACAGGGGGACGCATAAAATATTATGTTTTGTCATATTGTATTGGACTATATGGGGGCTCCTATTTCTAATTTGGATATTCACATAGGCAGTCAACTTAAAACACAATACAGGTTATAGATACGAGATGCAATTAAAAATAAGAACTCTGGTTAATGTGTGTGATACTATATATGCGGCATATCAATGAATAGGATGTGTTGTAAAAGAGGCATAAAATGTGTAATTTTGTCTAAATCAGAGGTTGTTTGGATTGATTCAACGTACAGAAGGGGAAATAAAAACAAGGTAGAAGGTAACTTGTAAGGTGGAGAAAGAAACATAGAAAGCCTGTGAGTATGAAAATGTATTTTTGGTAAGAAAGATTGAACAGAGAGAAATGGTTTTATGTGGGAAAAGGTCTTGTGTGGAGAATTTTTGTCCTGGAGCAGAATAGCTGGTAATTTGGGAAAGAGGAAATTTAGGACAAAAAAAAAAGAAAGTCTGAGCATGTTGTAGATGGTCTGTATAGGTTGTGATGGTGTTCAGAGAGAAGAATTCATGAAAGAATTTTGTATATGGTTGAGTTGACCATAAATAATAGAAAAAGATTTTGTTAAAATCACAAGGTTTTCTTAAAATATTGATTTGCTCTTAATAAAACTGCAAAAAGGTTTAATTCTAAGCTTATAATCTGCTCCTTTTGAAACTTTTCAGGTTTATATCTCAAAAGTTCAGCTTTTGCTATGTCTTGCTGTTTTCAGCTTTTCCTCCCCTTGAAAGGGCTAGAATGGTAACTCTCCCCTTTAATCTTTATCACTGGCTCCTATAACTTTTTCCCTTCTGGTTCTAAGTCTGCTGAGCCTGACAGTAAAATGTGTTATGACCTGACAGTAAAATCCTTTATCTCCAAAGCCATATTTTCCTCCAGTATAACTTAATTCTATTCTTGGCTTCTTTTGCTATGTCTGAATTGTTGAATGTGGCCAAAACATTTTCATACTGTTGCTCATGACAATCACCAAAAGGGCCACAGCCGGCCTCATGGGCCTCCCACGTATACTATCCACTAAGCAATTTTGGTGATGCCCTCTAATAATACAGTGTTGATAGCCACAGTGAATTTTGGGGCATCAAGGAGGAGGAATGTAAGGGAGAATTTTTCCACCCCCTTCCTAATATCAGACCAAGAAATACTGACATTCTGCTTCTAACATCTATGGAGGGTGTCCTTACTGGTCTTGTAAAATGCACCTGACCAGAAGGGGGCAGGGCGAAAAGATGTTCCGCTTTTACTCCAACAACCAAACTTTCACCCTAACCATCCCAGATCCTGACCATATCCGCTGGAAAACAAGTATCACTGGAAAGACCTATAGGGATAGCTTACTTAGCACTCCCCAGGGAACACTGCACATCTCTCTTGGACACAAATACGGTCTCATGTCCAGGTAGCAGCTTCTATCCTGCAGGCAGAATAGACCCTGGCAGACAGCTTGTCTCCTCAGGCCCAAACGGCTCCCATCACTTCCTGGTTGTAAATCCTACAGCACGCCCTATCTTTCCTTAACTCATCTGCTCTATTCCCTAATATCTCACAGTATTTCCTCTGTGCCTCCCTCCAATGGCCCTTGTTGGCAGCTGTCCCTTTAAATTCCTCCAACCACTCCACTGCCCCTCTGCTGGCACACAACTGTTCTTCGTCTCTTGCCCAAGTCCAGTTATGGGAACCTGAGCCCGTTGATCGGCCTGTCTCCGATGCGCCTGTTACTTAACCTCCCGCACTGACCCCAACTCACAACTTCATGGGTGCTGTCTCTTCAACCGTACCGTCTCTTCTGATTTATATTACAGCCGGGACGATTCTTCTGGTGTAATGGGACCCTCATCTGGTGTATCAACTCATCTACTCCGGGCCCATGTTTTCCAGTTATCATAGTTCCCCAATTAATGATGTATAGTGAGGGTGAATTCAAGGGGCTCATGACTTAGACCAGATGCTGGGGGGCTATGTTCCTTCCCATCATGACAGGCTTCACACTAGCTACATCAGTCATGGCAACCTGATTAGCCAGAGGAGCCCTGGGCCACAGCATAGTCTCGGCCCATGATTTGGTCACCAGGATAGACTTGGACCTTGAAACCACATTAGCCTCCTTAGCATCATTACAGAGACAACTGACCTCTCTGGCACAGGTGACCCTCCAAAACCGGCGGGCCTTAGATCTCCTAACAGTAGACAAAGGTGGAACATGCATGTTTCTCCAAGAAGAATGCTGTTATTACATAAATGAATCGGGGTTAGTAGAACAAAACATTAACAAGCTGTCTGAAATCAAAAAGGACCTTCAGGGCTATGGTCGCAAGGATCCCTCACATTTTGGTTGGATACAATCCCTGCTTGCTGCTTGGCTCCTACCACTAATAGGACCCATAATACTTATTTGTGTAATTTGTCTCCTATCCCCTTGCTTGTTACAGTTCCTCCAAAGACGTCTCCAAAAGCACTCCAGAGTGGCCATAAACCAACTCCTTCTGTACCCCTATTTCCCTTTGCCCAAGGCTCCGCCACGGTCCAATTCCCACATTTAGCCCCATGTCGTCCCAATCCAGCTTGAAGAAGCTACAATGAGTCAATGACCATTTATAACCAAAAAGGCTGGGATGTAAGGCTGGTGGCTGGGTCCCCCGCTTCCCCCATCCTCATAGCATTGCAAAACCTGCAGACCCTGCACAACAGCTGCTAATTGTATCCTGTTACCAATGGAACATCTTGGCCCAGAACCCCTGCCAAGGCAAAGCAGGAAGGTGACCCCCCCAGGTGCAAAACATCCTGCCCTGGGCCCTGGAGACAGATGACAACAACAACCAGCCCCTTATAAAAGCTAACTCACAGTCCTGGGTGGTGTGAAGTTCTAGGGCCCCTGCTATGGGACCCTTGAACCTCGCCCGGGAGTGCTTTCAATAAACGCTACATTTGTTAGCATCTATTCGGCCTCATTACTCTTCTTCTGCCACCACAAAACTTACAGTATCAAGGCTTCATTGGAACTATAGAATATACACAGCCTTGGGGCAGATATTTATAAGAATTAATATTTTAAGAAAATTTTGTTTTATCACATACTAAATTCCTTCTTAAATTCCCTTTATAAACTTTATTCCAACCTGCACATCTCATTTACCAAACATCCCTAAAACTTTCTGTTTTGTCCTAACTTTCCTGTTTTCTAAATAACCAATCATTTAGGACACAAAAGTTCCACACAAGATCTTTTCTTACCAAAAATTTATTTCCACACTCGTTGCCTCTTTACATCTCTTTCTCTTACTCATAAATTACTTTCTGATTTGTTTTTTTAAAAGAAATATTTGAAGTAAGTGCTTACTTTTCTTTTAGTCAATTAATTAGAGTTCTTTTACATATTTTGGAAGTGAAACATTACAGATACATGGTCACACCAACACACAGACATACAGATAATTTTAGGTGAAGTAAGGCAGGAAAGGCAGGTTCTATAGTTTAAAGGTCAGAGCATACTAAGTAAAAGTTGTATGTAAAGTTCAGTTATGCTTTTTCCATAAGACAGAGGAAGGAAACAGTAAGACCTTTTCCCAGTGGGGGTAACTGAGAAGTGCCTAAAGGGGTGGGCAAATACTTTATCTCCTAGTGGACAGAGAAGCTGTGGAATACTCAGGGAATTTGTATTTTACGTTTGACTCTGATGATGCAGGTAAGAGGGAAATAGAGGCCCTGAAAACTCAGGAAGAGCATAAGGCATGGATCTAGTGTTTTTAACTGCGCCAGAGGCTTGGCCATCCTGCTCTGTCAAAGTTCAGTCTGTTCTAAAGCCTGATGTGCCTGTCAGACTGAAGCAGTTTCAGAGGGTCTGTGGGTATGGAGGATGCCTGTTTAGGGTGGGGCAGCCAGTTCTGGAATGCAGGTGTGATCTTCCCATTTTAGGAAGAGGGCACTTTCTCTTCCAGTGCCCTTCTTTTGTCAGAGGGGGCACGGTCCTGGTGGAGCCCATTTCCTGGGCATTTTTACTCTAGGTACCCAGAGTCTAGGGGAGGCAGGTCTCAGCTCCTGTAGAAGGGTCTGGCCTTGTCCTATACTAGCCTGGGGTCTTTTGAGTGACTCTTTGGAAAAACTCTTTTATAGGACAGCCATGATTTGTAAAGCTTTTCTGTTTTGGGGGCTGTTGTCAGTCCCACTCTCTTTTTCCTTCACCTCTCCCCTTCTTGGTTATTAAAAACCTTGAAGGCCAGGTTTACAAGCTTTTTTTGTGGGTTTTAAGGGCCTTCAGCTAATTTTGGAGCTTGTGTGTGATATCAGATGCAGACTGGAAGATAAAATGTATATTAAGGAGTAAAGTTTACTCAGAAGTTCCTACTTGATAATCACATAATAGGTTTGTTTTAGGCACAGCGACAGTCCCCTACTGGCTTAGCAGGGGTATATCTATGGATTTCATCACCATGTGCCTCAGCATTAAGTAAAATCATCTTCTTCTCCTCAGGGGATAGAGTATAGGGAAGAATAATGTAGAGGTCATGCCAGGTCAGATCATAAGATTGAGTTAAATAAAAGGGACATACACCTGCATGATGCCTTCTGCCTCACAACCTACCTGAGTAGGTATAAACCACTGTGGTAGAGTCTGCAGGTCCTGGGACTTGAGAAGAACAAGAGTGGGTAGCAAGGGGACTAGGAAGAGGACAGGGGGCAGGTTGGGGGTTAGGCTGAGGGAGGTGGTCTGGTTAGGGATACTTCTACAAGGGAGGGCTGAGATTGGAAGGATTAGGAGTGTAGTAAGAAGATTTGAATTGGATTATACCTTGTACAGAGTGAGGGTCAAAAGTGGAGGGTGAAAAGGCTTGGACATAGGAAATCTCAGACCACTGGCTACTGGGGTAATAGAAACTGTAGTGAGACCTAGTGTTTTGAGAGGAAGGGTAGACTGAGAGTTTCCCATGTTCTTGGAAACAGTAGGGGTCACACAAAGCCAATTCTACTCAATTCTATGTGTCCCTAGAATGAGGGAATGGCACGGGAGTGACTAATGAGCAATGAGCACAAGATAAATCGGAACAGGCGTCCCTGTGTCCAACAAAGGCCCCAGGAACCAAGAGTCCTCTGGCTTATTGGTTTGAGTTGAGATGAGTAAACAAGAATGAGCCTGTGAGCTCAATGAGGTCCCAAAGGTCCAAACATCCTCTGGCTTACCAGCAGGACTTTTGAGTTAAGATGAGAGGGATAGGAAATGAGAGGGATAGGAAACAAGAATGAGCTTGTGAGCTCCCCACTCGCCAGGAACAGGATATCTCAGGGTATGGATTTTGGAAGTCTCCAAGGAGGATCAGAGTCCCAGTCTGGTGCCTTTCTCTCAGTTTGGTTCAGGAGGGTCTGGGTGGACAATTACCTTACCTCAGCAGAGCTAAAGCACTCTGTCTACACTCCAGGATCAGAGACAAGTTAGAGAGGGGACTCCCATGGCTGGGCTCGGAACATCTCCCAGCTACCTCGTCAGAGACAAGGGAGGTTCATGGCTCCGAGGGACTTTCAATCTACCAAGGAGACTGGCCTCTCTGAATTTAGTCAAAGATCCATTGAAACCTTACTGGTAACCAAGGGATATTGGTTACCCTGTGTACTCTCCTGGGTTTTGGCAACAAATGTTAGGTCTGTAGTCGAGAGAGACACTAGAAGCCTCATGTGTAGCAAAATGCTGTTTTATTTTGAGCATCTGGGTATAGATGGATGGAGGCCAAAGAGCATCTACTCTGAGGGAGGGGAAAACCTTGTGTTTTATAGAGGACTTCTCTGTGGGGAGTACCTGGGCCACAACAGTCACTAAATATATATATATATATATATATATATATATATTTTTTTTTTTAACAACCAATTTCTGGGACCCCTGTGTTAATCTCATCTTATAGAAACAAGGGAGGCGGGTAGCTCTGTCCTTATCAGGAAAGATAGGAATTCTGGCTGCAGCTGTCTGTTAGCTTTATAAATGCCTGAGGACTCTCCAGACTCCTGTGGCTATTGTTTTACAAGCCTGGATTTTCCATTAACCACATTCTATCCTATACATACTTTTCAGGTTCCCACTTGGAGCAAACCTAACACAGATAAACCCCTTCCCTACTGGTGTAAGAGTACAATCACAGGACCGACACAAATCCAGCTTGAATGAATATAAGAACAGCCCACTGATGATTAACTTCCCACCTGACAATCACATAACTCCAACAATCACTGAACAAAGCTTATGAATACTCTCTACTTAACCTCCTTCCTTAAAAACCTCTATTCTCACATACTTATAGGATTAACACCTAATGGGAGACTTGACCCATGCTAGGGAGAACATCTTATAGACCCCCAAGACACCATCCCCTTTCCCTTAGGAATAACCAAGAATGAAACAATATCACCTCTCACTCATAATTTTCTCCTTAATATCCCAGTGATACTCTTTCCAAACCCTTTCCACACCATCTAAACCAAACCCCTTACGCTATCTCACAACCTACTCAACTTAACATCCCCCAGACTCACCCAAAATTGTTGGATTTGCCTGATACCTAATCTATACACCACTATGCCAGTAACAGCCCAAACTTGGACAAATACTTCAGCCTCCTTATTCTTTAAAGTCTGTCAAGGACCTGCTTTCTCCTCCCAAAGCCATATCCAATATAACACCTCCCCAAGCCAATATCAGAAAAAGGCAAGACAGTACC
The DNA here is from genome assembly GCA_008750895.1 of Mirza zaza. Taxonomy (NCBI): domain Eukaryota; kingdom Metazoa; phylum Chordata; class Mammalia; order Primates; family Cheirogaleidae; genus Mirza; species Mirza zaza. Next base: position 105,650 of record VSMD01055118.1, read on the forward strand.
TTAACTTGTCCTTAAACACCTCCCTCAAATTAGTGCCCACTGTGCCCTGTGCCATCATAAGCCCCCTCAGCACTAACACCAACATTAAGTCCCAAGCTCCTCTCTGTCTTTCACGTACATAGCCCATATGACAGTCAGTTGGCTCCCTCAACCCAAAAAATTACACCCTAACAATCACCATCATCCCTCCTTCAGGTCACAATACCCCTTCTTCCACATCTGGATTTACCTGCCCTCTATGCCACACCTCTCGACTTTCCCTCTCTGCTCTAGGAGGCCATTCTATAAACTCTTTGTTCTGTCAGGAATAATCCCCCAAACACATTAACCTTCCCCTTTGATTTTCATCTACTGGAGACATGACTAATACCTGTCTGCAACTACCTATCCCAACTGACTTCACTCACTTTTACCTGGATACTGGCAAATTTTATCTCTTTACTGATCATTCACACCCCTACCCTTCAACCCCTTCCTGGAGCTACTCTAGCTGGTACATTTTCTTCTTGGGACACAGAGCCTTCTCCAGACAAATATAACAGAACCCAAGATCACCTCTTTTCCATAGACTATATGACATGCCTAGGACAAACAGGATATTTCTTTTTATGTGGCTCTTCCACCTATTATTGTTTACCAATCAACTAGACTGAAACCTGTACCATTGTCATGCTTTCTCCAGAAATCCTCATAGCCCCTAAAAAGCAATCCCTCCCTATCCCCTTATACTCCCTTACTAGGGCCAAAAGAACCATAACCCTCACCTGCCCCCATAACACTCAGGATCACAGCAGGAGTGGGTACAGGAGCTGCTGGATTAGGAACCTCTTTATGCTACTTTCACGCTGTTTCACAAGATCTTGTTCATTCTCTAGAAAAAGTCTCCAAAACCCTACACTATGTACAAGATCAGCTAGATTCCCTAGCTTCAGTAGTCCTACAAAATCACCAAGGACTGGATCTCCTAATGGCAGGACGGGGGGGGGGCGGGGGGGAGGAGGAGTCTTTGTGTCTTCCTACGGGAAGAATGCTGTTTATACACTAACAAATCAGGATTAGTTAGATGCAGCTACCTAATTAGGACAACAAATTCAAAATCTTTGTGGTCAAATACTCCCTGGACTTCCTCCCTTTTAGGGGGGTGGATGCCCTGGTTCTTACCCTTCTTAGGATCATTAATCATCATAACTCTCATACTAAGCTTTGACCCCTCTATCCTTCAGTGTTTCTCTAAATTCCTTCAAAATCAAATTTGAACCTTCACTAATCAATCTTTGTGAGAAATAATGTTGTTAGAGGCCTCAACACCATACCAGACACTAATCCAGTCCACAGAAGATAAATATCACCAGCCTAATGAGGACTACCGCCCCCCATCAACACCTCTATTCAGCAGGAAGCAACTACAGAAGATAAGACCTCTGCCCCTATTCCATAAAAAACAAAATGCTGGAATGTCAGGCTGAACCCAGAGGCTAGTGGAAAGTTCCATGCCAGCTTGACCTGTAGACCCCCTTCCCTTGCTTGTGTAAAACAGTCTGGCCTCACCCCTTTGAGAGCCCACTCAAACCCACCCATAAAATCCCTAGACACCTGCCATTTGGGGGTTGACACCATTTTTGGACTCAGCCTGTCTGTATGCAGATGCTATCATAAATCTCAACTCTCATCTTGGCCTTGTACATTCCTCTCTTGGCATTTCTAACAATGCATACTCTAAACCTACAGGTAGAGAACAACCCCAGTCTATTTTCATACACCCCCAGTGATGTAACATGTCTATCCTCATAGAAAGGAAAGCTGAAGATGTGGGTCAATGTCTCAAGGCCTTCCAAACTTCTCTAGATTCTCTAACGAACCATGGTATTGATCACTGAATAGCCTTAGACTACCTATTAGCAGAACAAAGGGGAGTCTGTGCCCTTGACAACACATCTTGTTGCTTTTATGGTAACTCCTCTGGCGAGGCTGAAGCCAGGGTTCACAACATTTTGCAATGAGCCAAATGGCTTCAGAATGCCAGAACCAAATTGGCAGGGGATATATGGTCCTCCATCAAAAAATATCTCCCACCTATTAACTGGCTTCTCCAATTACTGGGTCCCACTGTTGTTATCATCTTGCTCTTTCTCTTTGGGTGTTCCTTCCTTGTTTAACCTTCTCATTAACTTTGTCTCTGCTAGGTTACAATAATTTCATGCTAAGATGATGCTAATGCAAGGCTTCCAACCCATCCCACCAGCCAAACCAGAACACAGAAGACAATCCAGAACATGGAAACACCCCACCACTGAGCCCCTTACTCTAGATTTCTAGAGATTTTTACTCCTCCAATGCTAGCCAGGACCTACACTCATAAGATCAGCAGGAAGAAGATAGGGAAGATGATCCTTTGTCCTTCTAAAACCCCTTTAAGATTTAGGGGGAGTATTGTCTTTGAGGGGGAAATGAGACAGGGAACTGGCAGCTACTGCTTTGGGTGATAGAGAAATAAAAAAAAATTCCACTAGACAAAACCTTTGCCCATAATCAATCCCCTATATAACCTCAAAACAACTGTTGTTCTTGCTTCTGTAAACCGTTTGCAGCAACTTCTACTATGATAAGATGAAACAGAAAGAAATTCTATAGAAACACTGTACCAGGAGCTAAGGTTGCTCAAGACCCTGCCCCCTCTAAAGATAACCACATTGTAACTGTGCCCCAGTCCCTCCCTAAACAAAATGTATAAAAGACACTCTTTGTTTGGGGCTCAGAATTTGGTGGCAAGTCCCCTCTGAGCCTGCTGGCATAATAAAACCTGATTTTCTCCACCTTCTTCATGCCACTTGGTTTGTTCTCCATCAGTTCTGCTGTAACAGGGGTATGCATTGCTGTGGGCAATGCATTAGGCATTGTGGGCATTGAGGCAGCATTGCCTTACTGAGTCAGGAAGTCTCAAAACAAAGTTTCTAATTGCCATGATGAAAATAAGATGAAAGAAGGGCAAGTTCCAACCACTTAGAACCAAGATGGTGGAAGAACAGCACTCCTGCCATGAATATTCCTCTCCTTGTTTAGCCTGTTCCATAAATAGAAAGACAACAGCAACCAGGGAAGCTAGTTCTCTTCTGCAGGGAGGGCCAGCCTCTACTCTGTCTGTAAAGTAGACTTTGTAGAGTTTCTGCAGGAAGTCATTTCTTTTCTGCAGGGAGAACTTTCCCTCTGCTTTCTGCTCTGTGGAGTAGACTTTCTAACTTCCTATAGTTTCTAAATAAATCTCACTTTCACTTTTAAAAAGTAGATAAGGAAGTATGTTAATCAGAGACAAGCCACCAGACATACCAAGACCCAAGTGATTTGTTAAGTAAACTGAATGTGGTTTAAGCTTTTTCTTGCATAGCCTTAGGGCTGTTAAAGCTGTTACAAAGGGCATCGCCAAGAAAAGAAGGGGTCATAATGAGGCATGTCTGACCTCCCTTCTCCTGGCCAACAACTCAGCTTTAGGATATTAATGGGGTCCCATTGGCCGAGATGGAGTCCATTCAGTCAGCTGAGGGGCGTAAGATTTTATTTTTAAAAAATCTTAAGCTGAGGGGCTTAATATTTTATTTTAGTTGGCATCGGAATCGGGTCATTCTTGTCATTAGCAACTAAAACAGAGTGGAAAAGCTGAGGTAAAAAGCACTCAGGTTCATAACATTGCTCTAGAAGTGTAATTCTCTCCAAATTGAGTGCTGAAACTGCCTGCTCTAACCTGAAACCAGTTGAATGAAAAAGATAAGCTCAGGGGTTCAAATTTCAGGATCCAGTTTTTCATAAATAGTCTGAGACCTTTTAAATGTGCTTTGACTGAGAATCCTCTTTCCTCTAGCCACAGGGCTGAAATTGTTGAAAATCCAACATAAGCCCTCATCATACGATTGGATTAAAAGGTGGCCCTCCTTAAGCAAGTTGCAGATGACCTATCTGCCCTATCTCCCTTGGTTTACCTTACAGGAAAGGATTTAATGGCCAAAGGAGATAGGGTTACTAGAGTAGATTTGACATTTAAAACCAACTTAACCACAGTGGAAGGGTACTGAAGACATACTTTTCACCAATACTTTGAGAAAAAGATTCATGAGAGGAGCCCCAACATCCATGAAGAGCTTTCTGATGGCTCTTCTCTGTAGGCCAGACTTTATAATTAGAACCCACAGTCACTCAATTGGAAAATTTCAATATAATAATTGGATCCCAGTGGGCTGGGGGCCAAGTGGCAGCAGTCAGTCTTCAAAGGCAAGGTGGGCATAGTTACTTTACTGGACAGCAAAGGCAAAGCAACAATCAGATTAGACTGACTCATGTAGATCTTTGACACTGGCTAGCTAACCATGATATTCTTGGATGTTAAATAGGTAGAAGGCTTATTAAATTCTTACTTGAGCTAAATAAGCAGAAAGGATTTCAGGTCAAGTAAGCAAAAGTCCAACTTGAGTCATAAAAATAGAGATCATAACATAAGCCCTTACTCAATTCCCAGACTTGAGCCAGTTTATAGTCCTGAACCCCTTGAAATACGGGGCAACCAGGTACCCTAGGTGAAAGACCCAGATACAATATTCAAACCTTATACTATAAATATTTCTCCCATCCTTTCTAAAAGGGCCCTACAACCTTTTATCAGGGTAACTGTGTTTTAGGAAAGGAAAATAATAAGAATTTTGGGGGATTACTGGACACTGGCTCTGAAATTACACTGATGCCTAGGGCCCCAACACATCACTATGGCCCTCCAGTTAGAGTAGGGGCTTACAGATTTCAGGTACTTAATTTGATTTTTAGCTCAGAGCTACTCACAGTGAGTTTGGTGGGTCCCCAAAAGGACTGCTCATTTTCCCAGGTCCAGAATGCATATTTGGAATAGGCATACTTACCACCTGGCACAATCCCCACACTGGTTACCTGAACTGTGGAGTGAGAGCTATGATGGTGGGACAAAACAATGGAAGCCATTAGAGCTGTTGCTACCTATGAAAAAAGCAAATCAAAAACAGAATTGCAACCCTGGAGGGACTACAGGTATTAGTGCCACCATCAAGGCCTCAAAAGGTGCAGGCATGGTCATTCCTACTACAACCCCACTCAACTCTCTTATTTGGCTTTTTCAAAACATGGATGGAACATGGAGAATGACAGTGGGGTACTATCAGCTTACTCAGGTGGTAATTTGAATTGCAGCTGTTATACTAGATGTGGTTTTATTGCTTGAGAAAATTAACACATCTTTTACCTGGTATGCAGCTATTGATTGGTGATTTTTTTTTTTTTCTTATTTCTGTCCATAAGACCCACCAGAAACAGTCTGCTATAAGTTGGCAATGCAAACATATAAATAAAGTGTCCTACCTCAGGGGTATATCAACTCTCCATCCTTAAGTTACAATTTGAAAGGAACTTGATCACCTTCCCCTTCACAAGATATCAGACTTGTCCATGACATTGATGACAGTATACAGATTGAACTCAGTGAGTGTGAAGCAGCAACTACTCTGGACATATTCCTAATATTTTTGCATGTCAGATGGGGAAATATTTCTAACAATAATTCAGGGGCCTTCTACTGTAAGTGAAATTTATAGGGGTCCAGTGGTGCAGGGCATGTCAAGATCTTTCTTCTAAGGTGGAAACTATGTTCTTAAATATGGTCCCTCCTACAACCAGGAAAGAAGCACGAGGCTTAGTTAGCCTATTTGGATTCTGTCAGCAGTACACTCCTCATTTGATTGGATTACTCTGGTCATTACCAAGTGACTTTGAAATTTTGCAAGGTTTGAGTGGTTCCCAGAACAGAAGGCTCTGCAACAGTCCAAGATGCTGTACAGGCTAATCTGCCATTTATAAATATGATCCAGCAAATCTAAAGGTACTTGAGGTATCAGTATCAGACAGGCATGCTGTTTGGAGTCTTTAACAGGGCTCTATAGATGAATCAGAGCAGGGGCCTTTAGGATTTTGGAACAAGGGTTTGCCATCACCCACTGAAACTACTCCTTTCAGCTCTAGGCCTGATACTGGGTCTTAACAGAAATGCAACTCATGATTATGGGCCACAAAGTTACCATGTGACCCAAGCTGCCAGTCATGAACTTGATGTTATCTGACATACCCAGCCATAAAGTTGGGTGGGCACAGCAGCACTCCATCATCAAATGGAAGTAGTATATACATAATCAAGCCATGGAAGGTCCTGAAGTTACAAGTAACACATAGAAGTGGCCCACATGCCCATGGTCCCCACTCCTGCTGCACTGCCTTCTCCCTTTCAGCTGCACCATGGCCTCATCGGAAGCACCCTATGATCACTCAACAGAGGAAGAGAAGACTGAGGTCTGGTTTACAGATTGTTCTGCAGGATATGCAGACACCACCCAAATGTGACAGCCATAGTACTACAGCCCCTTTCTGAGACTTCTCTGAAGGACAATGGTTAAGGGAAATCTCAATGGGCAAAACTTCAGGCTACACCTAGTTGTGCACTTTAGTTGAAAGGAGAAAATGGTCATAAATGGTGATTTTATACTGTAGCCAGTGGTTTGACCAGATGATCAAGGACTTGGAAAATACATGATTGGAAAATTAGTGACAAAGAAATGTGGGGAAGAATTTTGCCTACAGACCTAATGGCAAAAAACATGAAGATATTTGTGCCCATTGTGAAAGCTTATCAAAGGTTTACCTCAGCAGAGGAGGATTCTTATAAGGATATGGATATGATAACTCATTCCCATTCCCCAGCCACCTCTGCCATTGTCCAATGGGCTCATGAACAAAGTGGCGATGGTAGCAGGGATGGGGGTTATACATGGACTCCACAACATGGACTTCCACTCATTAAGGCTGACCTGACTATGGCTCCCTCTGAGCGCTCAATCCACCAGCAGCAGAGACCAATCCCCAACAATATGGCACCACTCCCCTGGCTGATAAGCCAGATGCTTAATGGAAGGTGGTTTACACTGGACCACTTCCATCATGGAAGTGACAGCATCTTGTCCTTACTGGAATCACACTCTGGATCTGGATTTTTCCCTTCCCTGCATGCAATTCTTCTGCCAAAACTACCATCTGTGGACTCACAGAAAGCCTCATCCACCACCCTGGTATTCCACACATCATTGCCTCTGACCAAGAAACTAACTTCATAGCCAAAGAAGGTGGCGATAAGCTCATGTTCATGGACTTCACTGCATTTACCATGTTCCCCAATAGTCTTTAAGGAGCCAGCTTAATAAAATGGTGCAATGGCCTTTGTAAGTTGCAGTCTCAGCACCAGCTAGGTGACAATACTTTAGAGGGCTAGAGTAAGCTTCTCTAGGAGGCTGTTTATGCTCTGAGTCAGCATCCAATATATAGTGCTGTTTCTCCTATAACCAGAATTCACAGATCTAGGAATCAAAGAATGAAAATGAGAGTGATGCCACTCACTATTACTCCTACTTGATCCCCTAGCAAAACTGTTTGCTTCCTGTGACTTCACACTCTCCAGGCCTAGAGGTCTTAGTTCCTAGAGGTCTTAGGTCTCTCCAAAGGGAGAAATGCTGCCACTGGGAGGCACAGCAATGATTCCAAGACTGCCACACAGCCACTTTGGGCTCATGTCCCTGAGTCAACACTCTTAAGATGGGGTTTGCAGTGTTGGGTGGGGTGACTGATCCAGACTATCATGGAAAATTAGACTAATACTCCACAATAAAGGTAAGGAAGAATAATCTGCAATACATAAGAGTCCCTGGCATCTGCTCTTGTTTAAATATTCATCCCCTAATAAATTCACTTTGCAATTTTTTGCTTCCTGTGACTTTATGCTCTGTGGACCTAGAGGTCTTAGTTCCTCTAAGCGATAAATTTCCCAAATGTGGCAGTACTGGCAAATGAGGACTTTTAAGAGGTGACTGGATCATGAGTGTTCTGCCCTCATGATCCAATCCATTCAAGGATTAATGGGATAATGGAATAACAGGTGATCATGGGAAAGCAATGGATGGTTTTAAAGGAGGAAGAGAGGCCTCTAGCCATGTTCAACCCTCCAGCCAATTGATACCCTGGAGAGCCTCGACACTCAGCTATCAAGAAGCCTCTCATTAGATGTGGCCCTTCCACAATGTACTTATCAGCCTGTAACTATAAGAATTACATTTATTTCATTTATAAATTACCCAGTTGCATGCATTCTGTTACAAGCAACAGAAAAGGGACTAATAAAGAAAATTGGTACTAAGAAGTGAGGTGTTGCTGATACTGAATACCTAAAAATGTAATGGGAGCTTTAGAACTTGGTAATGGGCAGAAGCTGGAAGAATTTGGAGGAGCAGGTTCTGATGAGGGCTTAGAACACAACATGACTAGGAAAGTTTTGGGAATCCTTAGAGACTGATAAAATGGTTGTGACCAGAATGCTGGCAGAAATGTTAATGGAAAAAACCCTAAATTCTGTAAAATAATTTTAAAGAGGTTTATTCTGAGCCATGCATGTCTGACCAATGGCCCAGAATGCCGTGTCCAAGAAGTCCTTAGCAAGTGGTTCTGCAGGGGGTTGGGTTACAGTGATAGGAAAAGCCCCCGCCCCAGGGGCCCTGAGGCAAAATCCACTGCTAATTGGATACATGTGAAGCTTACGGCTGATCCTACTAATCCCACCGTTAATTGGATAATAGTTGATTGGTTGTGTGTGACCCAAGAAATGTATAACACTGGAGAGAAATAAGCGGTGCTCAGAATTTGGTGGTATGTCCCTCTAAGCCCACCAGCGAGCCTCTCTGAACCCACCTGCAAACCCCTCTGAGCCCTCCAGTGAAATAAAAGATGATTCTCCGATCCTCTGTGTGCCGTTCAGTTCTTTTCCTGGTCAATTGCTGTAACACTTGCTGGAACATTTAGGTTCCCTGACCGGGATAGCCGACCGCACTGGCCTCTTGAAGCCACCGGATCGAGGACAAGCACGGCGGATGGCAGGACCTCTAAGCTCCCAGAGGCTGCAGGGCCTTGGACTCACCTGGACACTCCAGAGGGAAGGACCAGTCAGACCAAGGCCAGAACTTCAGATGGGGTAAGGTCCTGAGACCCACCTGAGATACGTGTGTCAGTGAGACATAAGAGGAGCGTGATCACCCCCTAAGGATAGGGACCCCCCAGGGAGGGAATGTGTAACCTCTGTGTGAATGTGTGAGTGGAAGGAACACAGTGACTGCTTGCGGTCATTGTGTCTGTGGCCCCACGGCTTCGGCTATGGGATTTGAGTGGGTCCTAACCTGTGGTTCTTTGGCGACGTCATAAGGCATAACAGTGATTCACTCCCTGTGACAGGCAGTGACCAGGCCCGGGCTCTATATGGGTACGCCTTAGCCACAACATGCCTAAGTTCCCACGAGGGACGCAGCCAGGCGGACACCTGAAAGAAGCCCGTACCCCTTGTCTGTCTTGTGATGAAAGAGAAAAAGGGAGAAGCCGGAGCAAGGACCAGAGTCTGGGCAGGGACAAGGTCCAGAAAAGGAGTGTTGTCGGTTGTGTAGGGAATGGGAGTGCTGATTAAACCAGTTAAAACACGGGTGGGTCCGAATCTAAGCCAACAGTTCTAAGGCGCATGCTGATAAATTTTACACGTTCAGTATGGAGAGTGGTGAATCGGACTCCGAGTCACCCAGATCAATTCCCATACATAGATTCATGGCTGGAAATCACCCAAACTATGCCCCCTTGGGTTTGGTTCTGCACTGATGAGGGACAGAGTAGGGTTCTAGCAGCTTAGAGGGTCCGTGGTCTCAAGGCAAAGCCAATACATCAAGAAGACCCGATCAAGGACCTACCACTGCCTACGACCCACAAGTCATGTCACACACCCCCCGGGCACCTCCGACTGCATCTGCTCCCCTGCTGGCATCTCCACCACTTGTCCGCTGGTTGCGGTCTGCCCAACCCCCTACTCCAGTCTTCCAGAGGCCTCTGTGTGAAATGCGAGGTCCACCGCAGTTTCGCAATGATGGAACCATACAGCCGGGGAAACCTGCCCTGTATTATCAGCCTTTCTCCACCACTGAACTATTGAATTAGAAACAACATATCCTGTCCTACTGGGAGAAACCACAAGCCCTCATCAACCTCCTGGAATCTATCTTCCAGATTCACCATTCCACATGGGAAGATTGCCAGCAACTCCTACTGACCCTCTTCAGTACCTAAGAACGGCATCAGATCATGACTGGAACTCGGAAATGGCTGCAGGAAGGGGCGCTGGCGGGCACCCTGGATGTGGAACAGTGGGCATCACGAGATATTTCCGAGACCAACCCACAGTGGGATTTCAATGCACCAGAAGGACAGGGGTGTTGGGGACTGACATTACACTTTACTGGTTTAAGAATTAAATTTAGTGAGTAAGGTACGTGCTCTGCCCAGAGCATTTGAGAGTAATGTGCTCCGGACAGGGTCCTTGTGACAAACAAGGTTGCTGCCTAGAGCCATAACAAAGGACCTGAGTTTCTGCAAGTGAGCAAGAGCTGCCCAGCCCCACGGCAGTCGGGGTCCCAAGGCCACACCATAAACACATTGTTCCTAGGATTGCTGCTTAGCCCCATAAGAGGGCTGGTTAGTCACTGACAGGTAAGATTCCTCAGGGAGGAACAACCTAAGAGAGACACAACGCCGGGGGCCAGCCTAGAGGAACCGTGGCTGCCTTGCCCAACCTTATTAATCTCGGTCTGTGATCTATGCCTGGTGCCTAGAGCAACCACCTGGAAACTTTGAGTCAGTAAACATTTATGTTAGGCTCGTGTTCAAGAATTTTTGTCCATTGCTGTAATGCCTGGGTGGTCACATATAAGGAACTAACTTTGATTTTTTGGAGTATAAAAATAAACTGACCAGTGCATTTGGCACTTGAGTCTTGTACTATCCTTGTGTGTCTGTGTCTTTATTTTATGTTTTGTGTTCATCCTTCTTCCTGCAAACGGGCCATGGCAAGTGGTGCAGCAAGCAGGTCTGCATCATTTTGGGATGGAGGGACCGAGCAGGCACCTCTTTGGCTACTGGTAAGTGGCTATGTGTTCTGGAATTTATGGCCATTGCTGTAATGCCTGGGTTGTCACGTATAAGGAACTAACTTTAATTTTTTAGAGTATAAAAATAAACTGACCCGGTGCATTCATCACTCGAGTCTTGTAACTGTCTTTGTATGTGTTTGTGTGTTTCTTTATGTTCTGTGTTCATCCATAATCCTGCAAATGAGACATGGCAAGTGGCGCAGCAAGCAGGGTCTTGAACCCTGGAGGGTCTTGAACCCTGAACGGAGTCTGCGTCATTTCAGGGTGGAGGACAGGGCAGGCACCCCTTTGGCTATTGGTAAGTGGCACCCAACAGGGAACTCTTGGGAAAAATGGGAAATACCCCCTTAGCCATCGAGCATAAATGTCAAAAGTTAATTCAAGGACTATTAAATTCGGTGGGGGTTGAAGTAAAAGGAGGAACCCTAAAGCAGCTGTTCACTTTAGTGCAGAAACATTGTTATTGGTTTCAGTCTCAGTCTCAGGTAGTTAAATCTTCACAGCTGGCAACAAGTCATTAAAGACTTGTGTATCACCCATCCGGAAGGGGACATCATTAATTTAAAAATCTGGTCAGCTTGTAGTGCTATTACCCAGGCACTATGCCTCCTACGGTTGGACTCAGAGAAGGGTGATTCTGATGGGGAAACTGATAAAAAGCCTCTGAGATCTCGACCTCATTCCGCAAGTAAAGATGATCGGGAGGAGTCCTCAGAGAGGAAAGAGTTGATCCCTCTCCTGATGTTTCTACCTGAGTCAAGTTAAAAGAGCTTATTTAATCTGAAATTCAAGAATTAATCCCACTGCTTCAAAAGAGTAAGATGGCTGCAACGGCTGGTCGCCGCTGCCTCCTCCTATTGCCACCTATCCTGTTCAGCCTACCACCCAGTCTTCAAAATGCTGAATTTTTATTGCTCCTTTAGGTACTCAAAGACTAAATGATAATTTTTTCCTTCCTCCTGATTTTAATGATAACCCACCTTTAATGCCTAAGTCTGGCGCTACATTCACCGTCCCACGGCATAGGGCGTTCCCCATCATGAGAGGCCTTTGGCCCGGGAGTAGATGCCAATCATCCGGGAGGTGGTTTTCATATTAGATATCAGAGTCTTCCATATAAAATTCTAAAGGAAGTCAAGCAAGAAGTTCAATCATATGGTCCCCAATTTCCGTGTGTTACTGGTCTTACTGATGCCTTTTTGAGCCAAAACACTCATTCCTTTAGATTGGGAACAGTTAGGAAGAGCTACCTTAGAGAGCCCTCATTGGCTGCAACTTCACAGTTGGTGGGTTGAGGGAGCACGCATTCAGGCTCGTCTTAACGCTCGACAAAATCCTCCAAGACCGACGGAAGACGAGCTTATAGGCTCAGGGCAATATAAAACCTTAGAAGCCCAAGCAGGACTCAGAGATGCAGCCTTATCTCAAACCAAATCCATTTTTATGTGAGCCTAGAAAAGGATTGAGACCTCAGGTACTCCGGGGCTGTCCTTTGCTAAAACCATGCAAGGCCCCACTGAGCCATATGCTGACTTTTTATCTCGCCTTAAAGAGGCGGTTCAGAGGAGCATTAGTTCCATGGAGGCTACTACTGTTATCATAGAATCTTTGACTGTGGAAAATGCTAATCCTGATTGTCAAAAAATGTTGTGCCCATTAAAGGCTAGCAGCACTACTTTAGATGAATTTGTACGGGCTTGTGCCGGTGTGGGGGGCGCTGCCTACCATGCCACTGTGTTAGCTGGCACCATTCAAAAGGGTAACAATAGTCCCACATGTTTTAACTGTGGCAAGGTGGGACACCTTAGAAAAGAATGTAAATGAAGGGGGCCATCTAATGCACCTTCCAATACTCGGCCCATGAAACCTCTGCCTTCAAAACCTTGTGGCCGGTGTGGTAAAGTAGGTCATTAGACCAATGAATATAGATCAAAATTTGATAAAAATGGAAATGCTTTAGATCCCCAGTCGGGAAACTTCTTGAGGGGCCCCTAAAACAATATTAGGCCTCATTTCCAACAGTACCCTGTGAGTGATGGGATGACTCATGAGACAAATAATCCTTTTTGTCAGATAATCCCTAAAAGTTACTCAGTTATATGCTGCAACTAAAGGCAGTGCGGCAGCTGATCTCTCTGTGGCTAAAACATATATATTGATGCCTGCTGGGGGCATCCATCAATTAGCTACCCAAGTTTTTGGTCCCTTAACTAAAGGAAAAGTTGGATTGATTATTAACAGAAGCAGTAGAACCCTCAAAGGTCTTTTTATACACTTAGGGGTTATCAATCCTGATTATACTGGAGAAATACAAATTATGGCTTCAGTTTCTCAAACTACAAAACTTTTTGTAAGAACTCACACTGCCCAAATTTTACTTCTGCCTTATACCCCGTTTCCTATCTGAGAAGCAAGGGAGGTTTTGCAGTATAGGCACAAAGGTGTTTTGGGAAACTTTAATTCAAGATTCTCAACTGGTTCTTAATCTCACTGTTGCAGACCACTCTTTTGAAGGGTTGGTAGACACTGGAGCCAATGTTTCTATTATTTGCCTTGCTCGATGGCCCCCTGAATGGTCCAAGAGTGCTGTACCCACTGTTCTCTCCGGCCTAGGTCAGGATCAACATGTTTACCGTAGTGATGATACCTTTATGTGCATAGGACCAGAAAGTCAAAAGGCCACTTTACAATTTTACATCACTGACATTGCAGTAAATTTGTGGGGACGGGATCTTTTACATCAATTTGGAGCTTTTGTGACCATTCCTTGCTTACCTGCCAATGTTAACAATATGATGTTAAAAATGGGCTATGACCCTATACATTTCAAAAAAGCTCACCCCCTTCTTTAAACTAGTTGCCACTGCTCATCAAACTCCTCGAGCTATATCATTGTGTTGGCTTACAGATCAGCCTATATGGATAGAGCAGTGGCCTTTAACAAAAGAAAAACTTGAGGCTTTGAAAATTTTAGTTGCTGAACAGCTTAGATCCGGACATATTGGGCCTTCCACATTGCAATGGAATTCTCCTGTTTGTTATTAAGAAAAAATCAGGAAAGTAGAGATTTCTCAAAGATTTACGAGAAATAAACAAGTGTATTCAGCCAATGGGTCATTTACAACCAGCCCTCCCTTTGCCTTCCATGATCCCTTTGGATGGTCTCTTAAGATTATTGATCTTAAAAATTGCTTTTTTTACTATTCCTCTTCATCCCTCAGACTGTGAGTGCTTTGCTTTTACCATTCCTGAATATAACAATGGGCGCCCCACTGAGAGATATCAGTGGAGGGTATTGCCTCAAGGCATGCTAAACAGCCCTACACTATGTCAAGAATTTGTTGATTGTGCCATTTATCCTGTCTGCCTAGGCACCCCTCTATTGTCCTTTATCATTATATGGATGACATTCTTCTTGCAGCCCCAAATCAGGTGCTACGTGATGCCGTGTTTAGCGATCTCCAAGAACAGCTCAAATCCTATAATCTTGTCATTGCCCTGAAAAAATTCAAACTGAGTTGCCTATTGGCTATTTGGGATATTGTTTATCTGAACAACAGTTAAGACCTCAAAAATTACAAATTGAGAGAGATAATTTAAAAACACTCAATGACTTTCAAAGCTCCTTGGGGATGTAAATTGGCTTTGACCTTCATTAGGTACACCTACTTACACTTTGCAACATTGGTTTGATACGTTAGAGGGAAGCTCAGCCCTGGACAGTCCTCGCTCTCTTACCCCACAGGCCGAACAAAAGCTTCAGTTTGTGGAACGACTTAGCTCTGGATTTCTTACCTTTCTTCAACCTTCCTGTCCGATTATTCTCTACCTTTTTCATACATATCATTCTCCTACACGTTGCTTGGGCAAAGACGCTGGCATTCTTGAGTGGCTGTTTTTACCAAACAACCAAAATAAAAAACTCCTTAATTATTTAGATTAACTCGCTCACTTAATCACCAAAGGCCGGCGCCATAGTCACCAGCAGACTGGACAAAATCCCGATACTATAGTTACTAATCTAAGTTCTAAAGACATTCAAACTAATCTTGAACTTTCTACCACTTGGCAGGTAGCCTGCGCTGATTACATTGGGTCATTTGAAAACCACTATCCTCCTCACAAATTGTATTCTTTTTCACGTATACATTCTTTTCTCCCTTTAACAATTATAGCTTCCCAACCTTTATCGGCTGCTACTGTTTATACCAACTCTTCCAACACTCGCAAGACCAGTTATGGAGCTCCCAGGTAGAAAAGATTGTTATATCTCCTTTTCCATCAGTCCAGCAAAGTGAACTTTATGCTATTTGTTTGGTGCTACAAGACTCCCAATGAACCTCTTAATATTGTTAGTGACTCTCAATATACCGTTTATGTTACCTCCCAGTTACCTACTGCCTCGTTACCACTTAATTCTTTCACACCTACTGTTTTCACACCTGTTATTTGAGACTCTTCTTCTCAAACAACATTTTCCCATGTATTTGGTGCACATTTGTTCGCATTCCGGACTGCCTGGTCCCTTATCACAAGGCAATGCTAATAGTGATTCTTATAGCTACTGTTCAAGATGCCTCGGCTGAACAAGCCCTTCATCATACTAATGCTAAAGGCCTTCAACAACGATTTTCTCTCTCTAGAAAACAGGCTTGTGCTATTGTCCGCTCGTGTTCCGCCTGCGCCCCTCTCACTCTTCCCTCTTTCCCCGCTGGGTGCAACCTACGAGGGTTGTGTAATAATCCTATTTGGGAGATGGATGTTACCCAAGTTGCCTCATTTGGAAAACTTTGCTATGTTCATCATACTATTGACAGCTATTCTCACTTTCAGTGGGCTATGGCTCATAGCTCTGAAAAGGCTAATGCAGTTATTAGTCATTTTTATTCCTGTTTTGCTGTCATGGGACTTCTAGCGACCTTAAAAACAGATAACGCTCCAGCTTATACCTCTCAAAAACTTGCTAACTTTTTAACACTATATTCTATTCAACATATTACTGGAATGCCTTTTAACAGCTAAGGGCAAGCCATCATTGAGCGTGCTAATCGCACTCTCAAGCTTCAATTACAAAAACAAAAAGGGGGAGTCCAAGAATCTCCCCATCAACATTTACTCCATGCCCTTTATACCCTTAATTTTTTAAAAAAATTTGGCAGGACTTGCATGCTTTGGCGGCAGACTGACATTTTGCTTTTTCACCTCCTTTTTAGAAAGCTTGTGATCCTGTGTATGTTGCCACTCCTATTGGAGAATGGGCTGAGGGAGAATTTCTACAATGGAGTCGGAAATATGCTTATGTCTCCACAGGACAAGGTTGTGAGTGGGTTCCTGTAAGATGACTCAAAAAAAAAAAAAAAAAAAGAGATATCCATACCAAGATACGATACAAGATGAGATTGTGGTACCCAAAACAGACAAAGAAAAAGTGGGCGGTACGCCAATGGGGTGGTAGTTTCATAACCTACCTGCTTTTCTCCTAATTTTGTGTTTCTCTGTGGTTGGCCAGGTTGATTCTGCTGATGCTCAGCATGTACATTGGGCTTGTGTTCCCTATCCTCCCCTTTTTAAAGCGGTATCTTGGGGGGAGCCTGAAGTCATCATCTATACTAATGATTCTTAATGGCTGCCTCTTCCATATCAATACCAATCAACGCATCCCGGGGATGAAGGGAGACTGGTTTCTAATTGCTCTACTTATGCTCAAGGGTATCCCATTTGTTTTGGAGCAAGAGAGCATTGTTTGGTACCCTCTTCTCAAGCATGGGGTTTAGTTTACAATATAACTCTTCCACATTTGCCACCTGTACTGTGTTGCTATCTATGAAGGGATTTAAATGAGTGACATCTAACTTAACTGAAAGACCTCCATCTCTGCCCCTTTGTTCTATGCCTCACAGTGAATCTCCTGTAACTCATTTTGATTGGAGTGTATGTAGAGGTAAAATTCTAAAAGAAGTACACAATAATCCTAACATTGTTGACTGGAGCCCCTATGGTGACTTTAAAGAAAAGTTTTCTGGTCACTCCTTATGCTGGCATGTTTATAAAGACACTACCCAGCCCACTGCTAATGAGACAGTTATCTGGCATGATAAAGGCCTTTCTCCTCCACAGCCTCACTTACTCAGGGAGTCAGAAATACAAGGACACATTTGGAAACTTTTAGCTACTGGAGGGTCTCTTACGGTTTGGGTTGGTAATGTGTCTGTTGATAAAGGCACAGGGATTGAGGTGACCCTCCACCACTGATTCTCTAGGTCCTTTTTAGCCTGTGTCTCTTATCCTTATCTTTTACTTATGGGAACTGTTTATTGGAATCAGTTCACAGGAAAGTTGATTTGCCCTGGTAATTGTACCCTATTTACTTGTGTAAACGTCACTTCATGGCTCATTTTAACAAATCCTTACATAGTCTATATATTCTCAAGGCATGTACAGAGATATGGTTGCCTGTTAATGTTTCCCAACCTTGGGGTGACTCTGCTTTAGTTAATACTCTTTTAAATAAAATAACTTTGCTGGCTCATAGAACAAAAAGAGTCATTGGTCTGATAATCATGGCAGTAGTTGGCTTAATAGCTATTGCTTCCTCAGCTGCTGTTGCTGGAGTAGCCCTACACCATTCTGTGCAAACTGCTGATTTTGTTCGTAAATGGCATGAAGATTCACACAGATTATGGCAACATCAGCAGGAAATTGATACTCGCCTGGAAGGCGAAGTTATTCAGTTGTAGAATACAGTTCAGTGGCTGGGAGACCAAATTCAGGTTTTGACAACTCAATCTTTTCTCCGTTGTGATTGGAATTCTTCCCGTTTTTGTGTCACTCCTATTCCTTTCAATAGTAGTCGACATTGGATGTCATTGCGGAAATTGTTAAACGGAAGCCAAAACCTAACTGGTGACCTCCAAAAATTAGAACAAGAAATCACCTCTGCTTTTCAAGACAATCTGCCAGATTTTAATAATGATGAGTTCTTTTCTGGCCTGGTCAGTGGATTGTCTCAGGCCTACCCCCTGGCTTGATTAAAAACTATGCTTGGTAGTATTGGGAGTAATTTGGGTGTTCTCCTCCTTGTATTATGTTTTATGCTCTTAATCTACAGGTGCTGGTAAAAAAGGCAAGTGACTCAGTGACAGCAAAAACAAAACGTCATGGGTGTGTTCCAGTGTGTTTGCCTTCAAAAATAAAGAAGATAGGGGGAAATGTTGGGGACTGACATTATACTTTCCTGGTTTAAGAATTAAATTTAGTGAGTAAGGTACGTGCTCTGCCCAGAGCATTTGAGAGTAATGTGCTCCGGACAGGGTCCTTGTGACAAACAAGGTTGCTGCCTAGAGCCATAACAAAGGACCTGAGTTTCTGCAAGTGAGCAAGAGCTGCCCAGCCCCACGGCAGTCGGGGTCCCGAGGCCACACCATAAACACATTGTTCCTAGGATTGCTGCTTAGCCCCATAAGAGGGCTGGTTAGTCATTGACAGGTAAGATTCCTCAGGGAGGAACAACCTAAGATAGACACAGCCACCGGGGGCCAGCCTAGAGGAACCGTGGCTGCCTTGCCCAACCTTACTAATCTCAGTCTGTGATCTATGCCTGGCGCCTAGAGCAACCACCTGGAAACTTTGAGTCAGTATACATCTGTGTCCTTAGGCTACGTGTTCTGCAAATTTTGTCCATTGCTGTAATGCCTGGGTGGTCACGTATAAGGAACTAACTTTGATTTTTTGGAGTATAAAAATAAACTGACCAGTGCATTCAGCACTCGAGTCTTGTACTGTCCTTGTGTGTCCGTATCTTTTTTTTATATTTAGTGTTCATCCTTCTTCCTGCAAACACACCACGGCAAGGGGCACTCAAGCAGTACCGAGAGGCTCTTCTCCAAGGAGTGTGGGAAGGGGCCAAAAAGCTGACCAACATGAACAAGGTTGCCCTAATTTCCCAGAAGCCAGAGGAGTCACCCAATGACTTCTATGAGCGCCTCTGTGAGGCATACCGAATATACACACCTCTTGACCCGGAGGCAGCTGAAAACCAGAGAATGGTGAATGCAGTGTTCATCGGGCTATCAGCCTCCGAAATCCAGAGGAAGCTGCAGAAACTCAAAGGGTTCACAGGCATAAGCATCACACAGTTAGTGCAGGTGGCTCAGATGGTGTACATCAACCTGGACCAGACTGCTCACAGGGAGAAAGATCAGAGGATGAAGAAAAAGGCCACTCTCCTGGCTGCTGCCTTTGTTAGACCTGACCCGTCCAAGTGGCCTGGACCCCACAAAAGGGGGGAACCAGAGGACGGGTACCCTGGCAAGAGACCAGTGCACCAATCACAAGGGGTTCGCCACTGGAATAATGAAGGCCCCCACAAGAGAAGTCACCTATCACAAGGGAGGGCCCGTTTGGGACTATCCAAAAGAAACCAGAAGTCCAAGAGCTAGTAGGGCTCGCTAGCACTGACTCTGAGTAGGGCTGACCAGGTTCCTTCACTCGTGGACCTCGGGAACCTACAGTCAGGACAAAAGTAGGGGGCCAACGAATGACATTCACGGTGGACACTGGAGCTGAACACTCATTTGTGACAACCCCCATGGCCCCGATTAGAAAGCGGGAAACAACTATAGTTGGAGATACTGGGACTCAGGTAGCCAGACCCTTTTGCCAGTCCTGGGTATGCCAAATGGGGGGCCATCAGATAAGGCATGAGTTCCTCTACATGCCAGACTGTCCAGTGTCTCCATTGGGACAACACTTGCTGAGAAAACTTGGGGCAAAGTTCACCTTCCATCCCGAAGGAGCTGTGAGTCTCAGGCTCAGCACCCTGGGGACAGCTCTTGTAATGGCAGTCACCCTGCCATAAGAGGTGGAATGGAAGTTATATGAGGAGGCCATGGAGGAGCAAAATCCCACTGAATTCCAGCAGGGTTTCCCGCTGGTCTGGGCATAAGGTAACCACCCCCCCTCCTGGCCTTGTGCACTAGCATGCCCCTTTAGTGACTGAGGTGAACCCTGGTGCCCAGCCAGTCAGGAGATGGAAGTACCCCCTCTCTAAAGAGGCATGAGAAGGAATACGGGAACACATCAAGAGGCTTAAGCGGGAAGGGATCTTGGTGCAGTGCCGGTCTCCTTGGAACACACTGCTCCTGCCCGTCAAGAGGCCAATCAGAGGAGGGTATTGCCCTGTCTAGGACCTGCGACTGGTCAACGAAGCCACAGACACCCTCCAACCGATGGTCCTAAATCCGTACACCCTCCTGGGACTCATCCCACCAGACACCGCCTGGTTCTCCTGCCTAGACCTAAAAGATGCATTCTTTTGCCTGTGGCTGGCTCCAACAAGCCAACCACTGTTCACTTTTGAATAGGAAGACCCCCAGAGAGGGCCCACGAAGTGGAGGCAGCTGTGGGAGTTCCTCAGGGTGGCAGAATTTTGTCGCATATGGATACCAGGTTTCTCCCTGAAAGCTAAGCCATTATATCTGGCATTTCAGGGGCCTGATAGTGGGGAACTAGAATGGACCAAAAGACAGGAGGAGCCTTTTCATTCATAGAAACGTTAATGATGCTGTGTAAACTGATAAGGGCATCAAAAGGGGGGAATGATAAGGAAAAGCCCCCGCCCGGGGGCCCTGAGGCAAAATCCACTGCTGATTGGATACATGTGAAGCTTACGGCTGATCCTACTAATCCTATTGTTAATTGGATAATAGTTGATTTGTTGTGTGTGACCCAAAAAATGTATAAGACTGGAGAAAAATAAGGAAGTGGTGCTCAGAATTTGATGGTATGCCCCTGAGCTGTCGGTGAACCCCTCTGAGCTGATTCTCCGACCCTCTGTTTGCCTCTCGGTTCTTTCCCTGGTCAATTGCTATAACACTTGCCAGAACAACAGTTTAGTTTTATACATTTTAGAGAGATATAAATTGCAGGTAAAATCATAACTCAATACATGAAAAGTGTACATTGGCTTGGCCTGAATAGGCTGGATCTAAAGGTGGCCTTGCAAAAATAATAGGAAAATACCTAATCCCACAATTTACTCAGTAACAGTTAAAGATCAATCCTATGAGTTCTCTCACTAACAGGTACCCTGCAGGAGCTTTGTTTTACACAACTACTGAAAAGAGCAAAATGGACAGAAAAGAGGTGCAAATCTCTCACTTTCAAAATTGTTTTTTGAGAATCTGTTTTTTTTTTATAGTCTAAAGAGTTCCTGAGTGAACATCAGGGGTACAAGCTCCAAGCCTCAGCCGTATCTGGAGGATGGAGTCACATTTCCTGTGATAATCCCTTCTCCAAGGAAAGGCAGGAGAGCCAACTCTTGGACTTCAACATCCTCAGCATTTTTGTTATCTACCTGTTGTCAATAATAAAGGAAGGAGTGGATGTGGTAATTTCTTGACTATACCCTGCCATTTTTACAACCCCTTTAAAAAGTCTCAATAGCTGGTTTTCAGGGCCAGCACAATCTTCCCTTGTCTATCTCCATGCTGGTCCTTTTTCCCCCTCCCCAGGGAAAAGTAAATGAACCTCTTCTTTTCTTTCCTAATCATTGTCTGGAGCAATCTTCCTCAAAACCCAGGTGTACCAGCATCTCCACCCTCACATTGGACATTTGGATGCAGGGGCTTAGAAATTATAGGTGGGTTCAAAGATTCTTTGATCTATAATTGTTTAAGAAATAAAGCTTTGTCTAAAGGCTTGCAATGTTTTAAGATAAGGAAATCTGTTAATCAGACAAGCCACATATATCCAGTCAAGTGATCTATTAAGCAAATTGATGGCTTGTAGGTGATTTAACCTTTGTCCTGCATGGATTTAGGTCCTATTAATAATTTGGCATCTTATTTCCTGAAGTGTGTACAATCTCCAATCCCTTCATGACCAGAAAGTCAGTTTTAAGGTTTTTCTGAGGTCTCATTGGCCAAGAGGGGGTCCATTTAGTTGGAGGTTGCTTAGGATTTTATTGTAATTCACAAAAATATGAACAATAAAGGCCACACTGACAAAGTTTTAAGATGGAACTAAGGAACGAGGTATTGGAAACTGGAATACAGGTCATCCTTGTTAGTAACTGGTCAAGAATTTGGCTGAATCATGTCCATGCCCAAGGGCTTTCTGAAAAAGGCTGAACTGCAGAGTGTTGAATTATTGTATCTGGCTGAAGAAATTTCTAAGGAGCAAGGAGCCCAGGCTGTTGTGTGGTTCCTTGTAACTGACAGGGATAAAGCCCCATCCCGGGGCCCCATGGCTGACCTCACTGCAGATTGGACATATGTAAAGCTTGTTGCTGATTGGATGCTTTTGAATCCCACCGCTGATTGGATAACTCCTTATACTCATAGTCGATTGGTTGTGTGTAACTCCAAGAAATGTATAAAACTGGAGAAAAACGAGGATGTGGGGCTCAAAATTTGGTGGCATGCCCCTCTGAGCCCTCCCGCAAAATAAAGGCTGATTCTCTGACTCTCTGTGTGCCACTCTGTTCTTTCCCTGGTCAGTCGCTGTAACACTTGCTGTAACATAGCTGCTTAAGGTAAAAGGCTAGAGAAAAAAAATAACAACACAGGGGCGAATTTTGGAATATGTGCAGCCTGGCCAAGTGGTAGAGAATGAAAGACCATTTTCAGGACAGGAACCCAAGAGTGTGGCAAAACCACACATTAGCCAGAGATTAGCATGCCTAAAATGGAGCCAGGTGCTAATAGCTAAAACAATGGGAGAAGGGCCTGAAGGCATTTCTATGATCATCCAGGCTACCCCTCCCATCACAGGCCCAGAAGCCTAGGAGGATAGAATGATTTCTGGGGACAGTCCTAGGGAACCCCTGCTCTGTGACACTTCAGGATGCTGCTGTCTGCATTCCATCTATTTTGGCATAAGCAGCCCCAGGGGAGACTTGTGCAGCAGCTCTGGGAGGTGCTAATCTAAAATCATGGAAATGTCCTTGAGGTGCTAATACTGAAAGCAAGAGCTGTGAAAGCTTGGCAATCTCTACAAATTTCCTTAGAAGCCAGTGGGGCCCAGGCACAGACTTGTCACAGGGGTGGGGCCACCCCAGAGAGCCCCAGTAGAGCAATGCCAAGCAGAAATACAGGGTTGGAGCTTCTGCAGAGAGTCCCCGTCATGACAATGCCTAGGGGAGTTGTGAAAGTGATACTGCCTCCAGGACCCTAGAACTGTGGAGTCACCTTCAGCATTCAACACCCACCTAGGAAAGCTTTAGGTACCTGACTGATGGAGAACATCAAAATTCCACTAGATAAAACCCCTTCCCATGAACAAACCCCCCATGTAACTGCTTAACCACTGCCACTCCCACTTCTGTAAACCACTTGCAGCAACTTCTGCTACGGTGAGATAAAACAGAAAGAAATTCCATAGAAACTCTTTACCAGGGACTGGGATTGCTTGAGACCCTGCCCCACTAAAGATAACCACATTGTAACTGTGCCCTACACCCTCCCCCCAAAAAATTTATAAAAGACTGCTACACTCTCTGTCCAGGGCTTAGAATTTGGTTTCAAGCCCTCTCTGAGCTCACCGGTGTAAATAAACCTGGTTCTCTCCACCCTTTTGGCACCATTCAGTTTGTTCTCAGTCATCTCTGCTGCAACATTTGGTTCTCTGACTGAGAACCTCCTGACTGCGCTGGCCCTTTGACTCCACCAGCTTGGGACGGGATGCCAGCTGGCCAGCCCCAACGACCAAAGAAGCCAGGCATGCCAAATCCCCTTTGCAGATAATTCTTCTCTCTGCTTGGAGGGTCTCCACTGACCACTGAGCCCTGAACCCAGCCAGACAAGGTGAGGGTGTAGATGATCAGCTAGAAGCCAACAGACACAGTAAGGTCCCGGGACCTGGCCGCCAGTCTGTCATGCCTGTCCCAACGGACAAAAGGGGAGCTTGATCACCTCCTACAGGTAGAGGTTTCCCAGGAGGGAATGTAATAACCTCTTTTGTGTGGCTTCCTATGTGAATGTGAGAGGTTCTTCAGCTTGTGGCTACAGAACTTGATTCAGTCCTCACCTACGTATCAGTGGCAGTGTCATATTGCATACTGGTGACCCACTCCCCAGAAGGGGAGTGACCTGGCCCAGGATTTACACGGGCGCACCTTAGCCAAGATGTGCCTAAATCCCCACAAGCGGAGCAGCCAGGCGGATAACTGAAAGCCCACCCTGTGCGACAGGGCTCACGAGCTCATCCTGAGAGGGAAAGAGTCCAAACCCACAGTCCTGAGGTGCATGCTAAATAATTTTTAGAAAGGGTTCTCAGGGCATTAAAATGACTCCCAATAGCCTCCGTACACTTTGTGAAGTTGAATGGCCCTCCTTCGGAGTTGGGTGGCCTGATACTGGTACACTTGAAGTCCTGACTGTCCGGGCTGTTTGGAAAATAGCCACAGATACTTCAGGGCACCCAGACCAGTTCCCATATATTGATTCTTGGCTGGAAAGAGCCTGGACTCTGCCTCTTTGGGTTTGGTTCTGTATAAAGAAGGGTCAGAGTAAGGTTCTCTTCGCTCAGAGGCCTGGGGGAGCTAAATGCAAAATAAGTCCCAAGAGCTCAGGTGTTAAGACTATCCACCAGGGACCCCCAGAAGATGACCTGATCTTGCCTCCACCATACAATCCCACCAGACCTGACCCTTGGGCCACCACCCCCAACAGCCCTGGGCGCACCAATGCCATCAGTTTCGCCACCCCAAACACTAGTGAGACATGCCAAAGGGACCCGGTAGCCCACTGTCTCCACTCTGCCCAGAATCTGGTTCCAGCCCTCCAGATGCTGGTCCTCGGGGTCCAAGGCCAGCCTTGAATTGCAGATGATGGAACTGTCCATCCCGGGCACCAGTCGTCTACTACCAACATTTCTCCACCACAGCCCTTCTAAATTGGAAACGACATACTCCCTCCTAATCCGAAAAGCCACAGGCCATGATAGACCTCATGAAGAGCATTTTCCAGACCTATCAACCAACTTGGGAGGACTGTTGACACCTACTCCTGATACTCTTCAACACAGAAGAGTGATGCAGAATCACCTCAGGTGCCCAGAGATGGATTTAAGACAATGCACCAGTAGGGATCCTTGACGTGTAACCATGGGCCCAATGTGCCGTGCCTGACACTGTGGCATTGGGAGCCCCTCCTACATGGCATCTGGGAGGGAGCTAATAAGCCCACTAATATGAACAAGGTTGCTCTAGTCACACAGAAGGCAGATGAAACACCTAGTGGCTTCTATTAGCACCTCTGTGAGGCTTACAGAATCTACACTCCCTTTGACCCTGAAGCACCAGAGAATCAACGGATGGTGAATGCAGCCTTTGTGGCAAGACTCACCCAGACGTACAACAGAAATTAGAGAAATTGGAGGGCTTCTCTGGGATGACCATTACTCAACTGATGGAAGTAGCCCAGAAAGTGTACAGAAATCAGGACAGAGCTGCCCAAAGAGAAAGTGAAAAGAAAATGAGACAAAAAGCCTCACTCCTAGCAGAAGCTCTTGCAAACCAATAGCACCCCCCACCAGAAACCTGGCCAACAGCCGGAAAGACACCTGGAAGAAGTGGGACACTGGGACCAGACCAATGTGCTTATTGCAAGGAAACCGGACACTGGAAGACTGAATTCCCCCACTGAAAAACTGCCACCCCCCCAAAGACAGAACCCTCCCCAAGGCTTCCAGCTTGAACCAGAAACACAAGACCTCATCAGACTTGCAGGCGTCAGCTCGGAATAGGACCAACCGGGTTCGTTCAACCTCATCCCCTGGGAACCTATGGTCATTATGAATGTGGGGGGCCATCCAGTGACTTTCATGGTGGACACCAGGGCAGAACACTCAGTGCTGACACCTCCAGTAGCCCCTCTCACCAGATGAAGGGCAAAAATAATAGGGGCTACCGGAGACCAGGCTGCTCAACCTTTCTGTCAGGTCCGAACTTGCCAGATGGGAGGACATAAAGTGACACATGAATTTCTGTACCTCCTGGACTGCCCAATCCCTTTGCTGGTGCAGGATCTCCTACAAAAGCTAGGAGCCCAAATAACCTTTCACCCTGGGGGCACAGCCAACCTGTCACTCCAGGCCTCAGGATCCCTTCTCATGGCAGTCACAGTCCCCAGAGAAACACAATGGTGACTCTATAATGACAGCATTCCAAGACGGGGGGAACCCCATCAGGTACAACTCCATCAAACCATTAGGGGAAACAAACCCCACATAATTTAAGAAAGACTTTTCAGAAGTCTGGGCAGAGGACAGACCCCAGATTTAGCATACTTATGGGCACAAGTGATAGTAGAAGTAAATCCAGGAACCCAGCTCATAAGAAAGTGACAGTATCCCATGCTGAGAGAAGCATGGGAGGGAATAAAAACCACCTAAACGAACTTCAACAGGAAGGCATCTTATTAGAATGCCAGTCTCCCTGGAACACTCCTTTGTTTCCGGTGAAGAAACTGGAAAGGACTTACTGGCCAGTCCAGGATCTACAAATAATGAAGCTACAGTAACTCTTCATCCAGTGATGTCCAACCCCTACATCCTTCTGGGACTTATCCCACCAAATGCTAAGTAGTTCACTTGCCTGGACCTGAAAGATGCTTTCTTTTGCCTATGAGTGGCACGAGTGAGCCAGCCCCTATTTGCCCTTGAATGTGAAGTTCCTGACACTGGGAGAAAAAGACAGCTAATGTGGACGTGATTACCACAGGGCATCAAAAACTCACCAGTAATATTCGGAGAGGCACTAGCAGCAAACTTAGCCTCTTACCTGAGGGAAGAGCTCAACTGCACCCTCCTGCAATATGTAGATGATCTCCTACTAGCATGCCAGACCAAAGACAACTGCCTTCAGGCCACTCGGGCCTAACTCCAACTGCTCACTGAAAAGGGATACAAAGTTTCTTGGAAAAAGGCCCAGATTTACAGGAGAGTAGTCAAATACCTAGGTTTCCCCATTTCTCAAGGGCCGAGGGAGCTTGGATATGAGTGGAAACATATAATCTCCTCAATCTGGAGGCCCAATAGCCAGAGACAACTCTGAGAATTTCTGGGAGCAATTGGGTTTTGTCCTATCTGGATCCAGGCTTTTGCACACTGGGCTAAGTCACTCTATGAGGTCTCACGAGGACCAGAATCAAAAGACTTAGAACGGGGAGATGAACAAGAACATGCCATGAGAGACTTACAAACTCAATTACAAATAGCCCCAGCACTAGGACTTCCTTATCACACCAAAAACTTCAACTTATTTGTTAATGAGCAGGGCCTGGTGGCAATAGGCATCTTGACCCAAACTGCTGGACCATGGCAGAGATCTACAGCATATCTGTCCAAGCAGCTAGATAAGGTGAAATCTGAATGGCCTTCATGCCTTCGTGCAGTGGCAGCAACAGTACTCCTGATCAAGGAGTTTGATAAATTCATTTTGGGTTGACAAACCTGTGTTCACATCCCACACACTATCATACAACTCATTAACAATTTGAGACACCAGTAGCTCTCCAGCAGCTGACTGGCTAAGTATCAAGGACTGGTATATGACAGTCCACAAAAATTCTGGAGGCTGTGTGGACCCTAAATCCAATGATCCTCCTGCCTTTTCACCTGGGACTCCCAGACCGTGACTGCTTTGAAATAACAGAAGAAGTGTATGCCAGAAGGCCAGGCCTTAAGGACAGCCCTCTGCCGAACCCAGAAATAAACTCTTTACTGACAGCAGCAGCTATGTTGGGAGGGGAAACAAAGGGCAGGCTACATAGTTACAACACAAGACAAGGTAATTATGGCAGGACCCCTGCCAACCGGATGGTCCACACAGAGGGCAGAACTGTGGGCCTTAATCCAAGCCCTAAAATATGCCAAAGATAAAAGGACAAATATTTACACTGATTCAAAATAAGCCTGGTGCACTTTATATGTACATGGAGCTATTTATAGGGAAGGAGGACTATTAACAACAGGAGGCAAAGAAATCAAAAACAAAGAAGAAATTCTGCAATTACTACAAGCCATAAGGGAACTAAAAGAAATTGCAGTTTTTCACTGCCAGGGACATCAAAAGGGGACGGGCTCAGTAGCTAATGGTAACCGCCTGGCCAGCCAGACTGCTAAAAATACAGCTGATCAAGAGCCCCCTAAAAATAATCTCCAAAACACCAGTCAAATCCTTTTAGCATGAGAGTGACCAGAAAAACCCAATTATACTCCAGAAGAAGACAGTTGGGGAAAAAATGGATGGTGGCAACTGTTAGACAACCGAGTCTTCATCCCCAGAAAACTAGCATATCCAATTACCTCCCAATATCACCTTTTTTTTTTTTTTTTTTTTGCTTTCTTTTTTTATTTCGACATATTATGGGGGGTACAAATTGTAAGGTTTCAAAAAATGCCCTTTCCTCCCTTCCCCCACAAGTCTGAGTTTCCAGCATGACCATCCTCCGGATGGTGCACATCTCACACATTATGCATGTATATACCCCCCTCCCCCCTCCCACCTGCCCAATACCCAATTACTGTAGTACCTATGTGTCTATTTAGGTGCTGCTCAGTTAATACCAGTTTGCTGGTGAGTATATGTGGTGCTTGTTTTTCCATTCTTGGGATACTTCACTTAGTAGTATGGGTTCCAGCTCTAACCAGGAAAATATAAGATGTGCTATATCACCGTTGTTTCTTAGAGCTGAATAGTACTCCATGGTATACATATACCACACTTTATTAATCCATTCTTAGATTGATGGGCACTTGGGCTGTTTCCACAGCCTTGCGATTATGAATTGTGCTGCTATAAACATTTGCGTGCAGGTGATTAAAATAATCTGGTATTGGCACAAAAATAGGAATATTGACCAGTAGAACAGATCTGAGAATCCTGATATAAAACCATCCTCATATAGCCATCTAATCTTTGACAAAGCAGACAAAAACATATGCTGGGGAAAAGAATCCCTTTTCAATAAATGTTGCTGGGATAACTGGATAGCCACCTGTAGAAGGCTAAAGCAGCACCCACACCTTTCCCCTCTCACAAAAATCAATTCACGCTGGATAACAGACTTAAACCTAAGGTACGAAACTATCAGAATCCTAGAGGAAAATGTTGGAAACACTCTCCTAGACATTGGCCTAGGCAAAGAGTTTATGAAGAAGTCCCCAAAGGCAATCACAGCAGCAACAAAAATAAACAAATGGGACATGATCAAACTAAAAAGCTTCTGTACAGCCAAAAAAATAGTTATGAAAGTAAACAGACAACTTACAGAATGGGAGAAAATTTTTGCATCCTACGCATCTGATAAGGGGCTGATAATTAGAATATACTTAGAACTCACGAAAACCAGCAAGAAAAAAACCAATATTATCTTTTGTCCCACATGGCAAAGACAGGCCCTTACCAATTTATCAATGAGTATTACTACATTGCCAGGCTCCCATCCCTTGTTACAACCATCTGTGCTCGCTGCCAAGTCTGTGCCAAGAACAACATGACAACAGGGCCCAGGCCCACCCAAGGCATCCAATACACAGGAATTTCCCCCTTTGAAGATGTAGAGATTAACTTTTCTGAAGTAAAACTCTTCAGGGGATTCAAGTACCTGGTG
Organism: Mirza zaza; assembly: GCA_008750895.1. Lineage (NCBI taxonomy): Eukaryota > Metazoa > Chordata > Mammalia > Primates > Cheirogaleidae > Mirza > Mirza zaza. Next base: position 135,324 of record VSMD01055118.1, read on the forward strand.
ATTATGCTGTGCACCTTTTTGGGCTGGGTCGAAGCTATCCCCATAGGGACTGAAAAATCCAGAGAAGTAGTAAAAATCCTCCTAAAAGAAATCATCCCATGGTATGGACTGCCACTCTCATTTGGCAGTGACAATGGGCCAGGCTTCATGGTAAAATTGTACAGTCTCTGGCTAAAATGTTAAGAATCAAGTGGAAACTCCATACTGCCATTAGACCACAAAGTTCAGTGAAAGTAAAATGCATGAACCGAGCCCTCAAGACCACCCCGGCAATGTTGTGTCAGGAAACACAACTACCCTGGACAGATCTACTCAGTTTAGCACTCCTCAAAGTCAGATGTACCCATTTGAAATTCTATATGAAAGACCCCCACCCAAGAGGATCAAAGGAGATATTAGGCAGATAGGGGAAGAAAGTCTACGCATACAACTTGTTTCCCTATCCAAAGTCCTAAGCCAGATTAATCACACTGTCTTAGAAAAGACTCCCATAGCCTCAGGTCTCCCAGTCCATCCCCACGAACCTGGGGACTCAGTCTCAGTTAAAGAGTCGAAAAAGACACCCTTAGAACCCACTTGGATAGGCCCTCATACTGTTGTCCTAGTCACCCCTACTGCTGTTAATGTTACAGGTATAATACCTTAGATCCACCACTCAAGAGTAAGAGGGCTACAACTGATGACTGCCTAGACTCCTGGACAGCGCAATGGGACCCAGAAAATCCACTCAAGGTTCACCTACATGGGAAGCCCACCCAGACTACAACACCAGGGACTGCGCCAGCCAAATGAACCAACTGGCTCTCAGCACTGCTACCGGATTCTTCAGATTTTTGGCCATAGTCTTGGGCATCAGAATCTACACAGTGACCCCTAAAGACTGGACAGTAAGCGGGGGAATAACATTTACTATATTGTATTGGGCCACAGCAGCATGTTTCTTCTACTTTTGGCACTAACTCTTAACCCCCTTAGCAGAGGGAGGGTCCCCTCCCACATGCCTGTGCATATCAGTGGGGAAGACCTGTTTCTAACTACCATCTAGAATCAGGTAGTGCACAAGGGCCAGATCCCACTTTATCTCTTCAATCCACATGCCAGGTCATTGCTACTCCAGAGCCACCCCGTGTATCTATAAGGGCTCAACCTACTGGACCAGGCAAATCTCTATCCCAGATCCAATTCATTGTGGACACCCAATGGGAAAGATGGTGTGCTGGACCTAATATACATGTGTAGGGATGTCAGATGGAGGGGAAGTGCAGAGCAGGCAACAGAAATACTTGACCAAAAGGTTAGGACAAAACTCATCGAAATCAGTATAAGTATCCCACGGCCATATAAACCCCCAAACTCAGTGGAATTAAAAAACTTACAGAACCAATGGAGAAATCCCCATTAATTTCCAAGTTCTTAAATATTACTCTATGAGCCCTGCCCAACTATACTTCCTGCTAGGTTTGCCTCCCACTACAAAAGTGGTCTTTATAGGAGTCCCAGAGCTCTCTGGGTGGAATGAAAACTACCAACCCCACCGCCCAAACTAATTCCACTGCTATTCTCGGGCTAGTAGCTAGCAATGTTAAACTGGCTGCCCTCCCAAAGTGAAACATAACATGTCTCCATAAGATGCAAGAAATCTCTCAGTAGGGGAGGTCCCTGGAAGTTTATGTACACAGAATAAAACTGAGTCTTGGAAATAAATGATCTGCTCCCCAAAAGGTATCTTTTTCCTCTGTGGAAATCAGGCACATTCCTCCCTTTCAGCAAACTTGTCTGGTAGCTGTGTACAAATATTCTTCACACCTGATATCTCTATTTTTTAAGACAATGAATTAGAAGGGGTTCTGAGCCCACACATAAACATTCGGCAAAAGTGGGCTCTCTTGGCTCGTCACCTAGTAGGGGGAGGAATTGCCATTGGAATAGACCGGATTAGGTGGCCGAGGAACTTCATTAAACACAAACTAAATTATCCCAGGAATTAAATGAAGACATGGAAAGAGGAGCAGACTTCCTCCTATCTCTACAAGCCCAAATAAACTCACCAGCTGTAGTGGCCTTAAAAAACCGTTGGGCCCTGGAACTCTTTACTGCAGAAAATGGGGGAACTTGCATCTTTCTGGGGGAAGAATGTTGTTCTTATGTAAATCAATCAGGGATAGTAACCACAAAAGTTAAAGAATTAGAAGAAAGAACAAAAAGGAGAAAGCAAGATTAGAACAGTCATGGGGCTTCAACCTTGAGCTGTGGGCTACATGGTCACTGCCACTGGCAGGACTCATTATAACTATACTTCTCTCTATAACCTTAGGCTCCTTCATCTTTAACTCCATCAGCGGCTTCATACAAAACACTATCTGACAAAAAATGTCCCAACTCATTATATCATCTGACCATCTGACAATGCAATGTCCCAATGCATTATAGAAAGAATTTTGTAATAAGGATCAAAGGGGGGAAATGATAGAGCAAAGGAAAATTCCTCTCAGCAAAACTCCTCCCCATGAACAAACTCCTATGTAACTGCTAAACTGCTACAACCCTTGCTTCTGTAAACTGCTTGTAGCAACTTCTGCCATGGTAAGATAAGACAGGAAGAAATTCCACAGAGACTCTATACCAGAAACTGGGGTCACTCAAGACCCTTCCCCACTAAAGATAACCACATTGTAACTGTGCCCTACATCCTCCCCAAAACAAAAATGTATAAAAGACTGTTACACTCTCTGTTCGGGGCTGAGAATTTTGTGTCAAGCCCCCTTTGAGCTGGCCGGTGTAAATAAACCCGGTTCTCTCCACTCTTTTTGTGCCATTCGGTTTGTTCTCAATCAGCTTTGCTGTAACACCCTAAAATGAAATGTATAAAAGACCACTACATTCTCTGTTCGGGGCTCAGAATTTGGTGGCAAGCCCCCCCTGAACCCACTGGCATAAATAAACCTGGTTATCTCCACCCTTTTTGTGCCATTTGGTTTGTTCTCAGTTTTGCTGTAACATGACTACAACTAGTACAAACAGCTGGAAAGCCATAGAGGTGATGTACCCAGGAAAGCCATAGAGGTGATGCTGCCTGAGGCTGTGGGAGTCTAACCTCCACCTCAGTATGTTCAGGAGGCAGGACTAGTAGTCAAAATAAATTATTCTCAAAATTTTAGATGTAACATCTACCATGCTAGGTTTTAGACTTGCTTACAGCTTACTATTCCTTTCTTTTTGCCTATTTATCTCTTTGGGAATAGGAAAAGTATACCTCATCCTTTATCCCACCACTCTATCTGAAATAAATAATTTGTTTTGATTTCAAAGGCTGACAGATGAAATTTTGGACTTTGTTCTTTTGAATTGGTGTTGGAATGAGTTAAGACTTTGGAGTATAGGGATGGAATGAATGTATTTGCATATGACAGGGCATGACTTTTGGGGAGTCAAGGGTGGATGCCATGGGCTGAATATTTGTCTCTTCCGAAACTCATGTTGAAATTTTATCCCCAGTGTGGCAGTATTGAGATGTGCTGCCTTTTAGAAGTGATTGAATCATTAGGGCATAATCCAGTAATAGATTAATCATGCCCTAATAACCCAATCATGGATTAATCTAAATATAGATCAATAAATTAATAGGTTTATAGATTAATGGGTCATAATGAGAGGGGGACTGGTGGCTTCATAAAAGGAAAAGAGAGTTGAGCTAGCATGCTAGCACGCTCAGCTCCATTGCCTTGTGATACACTGTGCTTCCTCGGGATTCTTCAGAGGATCCCCACCACCAAGAGGGTCTCATGAGATATAGTTCCTGAACTGTGGACTTCTCAGCCTCCAAAACTTTAAGAAATAAGTTTCTTTTCTTTCACATTACCTAGTTTCAGGTATTCTGATATAAGGAACAGAAAACAAACTAATATAGCATTTCTTTAGTATTACCATGCCCTGTGACTAAGGTCAATGGGAAATTACAACAACTAGTCCAGGCAGGAATATGAAAGGTCCAGTTCCTTCAGGAATGAAGCTTTCCATCACCCTCCCAGGTAAAGAAGTAGCACCATCTGAGGTGCTTGTGGAAGACAAAGTGAATACAGAATGGTAGTAGAGGGATACCAGCTACAACCATGTGACTAGTCACAGAAACCAAGACTGTAATTGTCATGAGTATTTCCTCCTTATTTTGTTAAGAATGTTTGTGTGTGCATGTGTGTATATATAGCTATATATAGGTATGTAGCAAATATCTTCATTTTTGTTCCTCTCTTGTTCCTTTATCATGCAACATGAGATCTACTGACTTAGTACTGAAGTTATGGGATATTGAGAGAAGAATAAACATTGCCTAAGGACTTTAACTTAAGAGAAAATGGTTAGTGTAGTTTTTAGACAGGCAAGATAGCTGTACCCCCTTAGGCTGAACTATTCCCTTGTTATTGTCTTTTTTTGGAGATTAAGTAATCAACTTAAGAACTACCTAAAGGACTGGTAAAGCACTACTTCTAGGCATATTTCTGAGGGTGTTTCAGGAGCAGATTGGTGTATGAATCAGGGGACCGAATAAGTAAGCTCCATGGGGGTCAAACACCATCCAATCTGCTGCGGGTTCAAATAAAGGAAAAATCAGTGAAGAGGATTTCATCTCCTTCCTCCCAGGATCTGGGACACACTCTTCCTTCTGCCCTTGCACATCAGAACTCCAGTCTTTCTCTCCTTGGGGCTCTAAGACTTTTACAAGTAGCCCACCAGTCTCTCAGGATTTTAGCCTCAGACTGAGAGTACACCAAGTGCTTCCTGGTTCTGAGTTTTCAGACTTGGACTGAGCCCCGCTAACAGCATACCAGGGTACCTGTCTGCAGAGGGACTGTTGTGGGGCCTCTCAGCCTCCATAATCATGCCAATCACTTGACCTAATAAATCCCCTGTCATCTATCTATATCTCAATCCATATTCTATTTGTTTTTATTCTCTTTGGAAAACACTGCCTAATGTACTGGCCCATCACTCTATCTCTCCTGCTTTGCTCCCCAACCACCCTTGCTTCTTGTGAGTATGTGTCCTGGAGAGCTCTCCCCTTCCCCTGGGCCTCTGAGGAATGTTGTCCTCTTCTCTCAGGGATCTGTAAGTAATATACTGCTTCTCTTATTTTATGCATTTTTTTCAGTTGCCTTCTTGAGTGTCATCTGACCGGAACACCTGAATCTCACCTTTATCCAACTCAGTGCTCTTCTATAGAATGGCTATCATGGCAGAAATAAACTGAACACAGGTCAGACAGGAGCCACAAGGGCTACTGCTAGTATATATAATTTTCCTGTGAGAGGGATAGCTAGTCACAGCTCAATCAGGCATTAGGCCACCTATCAGGACAAAAAATCATCCCATTAAGGCACAGGACTAAACCTTGCTTTCTGTTAGGCAGGGCTACAGTTTACAGCCACCATCCCAAGTGATATCTCAAAATCAAACAAAAATTCACAAAAATAAAACATGTAGTGAGGTAATTTTATAAACTATAGTTCGAAAAATTCATTGAGAAGTAAGATAAAAATGGCAAGGTGTTACTTAAAAGTTTGCAGTGGAGTAGTAGCACTCTAAAGACAGAAAAATCTGTACTTTGAGAATTTCAGGCCTAATCACAGAAATATGAGCAATGTTCTTTGTAATTTACAGCCTGAATCCTATTTATTTATTTATTTTTAGAGACAGAGTCTCATACTACCCAGGCTGGCATGCAGTGGCTATTCACAGGCAGCATAACATTGCACTACAGCCTCAAACTCATGGTCTCAAGCAATCTTTCAGCCTTAACCTCCTGAGTAGCTAGAAATATAAGCACACACTGCTGTGCCCAGCCAGATTCAATTCTTAAATCCAGAACAGTTTTGTGTATCTAAACTTTTCTTCCTTCTCATTTGTCTTTCTAATCATGTGGATATGATCACACAAATAGCTGTATGGATTAGTCACTGCTGATATAGATGCAGTATGGTTTTTGTAAATGTTTTGCTCTGCTCATGTATTACTCTGGTCAACTCTATTTTGGAGTGCTTGGAAAATGGGATAGGCTTTGCTCTTCTCTGATCAATATATTAAATAAAATACACTCATATAATTTATAATTTAAGATATTGAGTGTATCTGCATCCAATGTCAAAGGCCAGGAAGGCTAAGTTAACAGCGTGTCTTGATCTCAAATATATGAGCCATCTTTTCACTTTATTTTTATTTTGAAATAATTTTAGATTTAAAGAAAGTTGCAAAGATATTAATATTATATAGAAATTGACAGACCCTTTCTCTCCCTTCATTGTTAACATCTTATATAACCTCAGTATATTTACAAAAGCTCAGAAACTGACAAACGTACAACCAAACTAAAGAATTTCTTCATATTACTGGGGTTCTTAATATTACCTTTCTGTTTGAGGTCTAATCCAGGATAGCACATAACATTTAATGTAAAGTGTATTATTATTTATTGCTGCATGACAAATTACTACATAGCTTAGTGACTCACAACCATGTGCCCATTACTCACAGTTTCCCTAGGTCAGGAATCCAGATGCAGATGATGACAAGGTTGAGGTCTTAACTGAAGGCTCAAGTGAGGAAAGATCCCATTCTAAACTCACGTGATTGCTGTTAGGAGTCTGTTGATGCCCAGGTCAAGATGACAACTGGTAAACAATTTCAAACCTTTAAAAAATTAACAGAAATCTTTTATTAACTCTTCTTCTAAGAAGATAAACACAACAGAAGATAAGAGGTCACTGCCCAATATATTATATGAGTCCACTTAACCCTGATTCCACAACTAGAAACAGACAATTCAAGAAAGGAATTATAGATCAATATGCCTCATGAAACAGAGACAATAATCCTCACGAAAGTAGTATCAAATCAGCAACATAAAACAGGATTATACATTATGACCAAGGGTATTTATCTCAGGAACCTAAGTATGGTAAAACGTATTAAAAAAACTAATGTAATATGCTGTATCAGGAGAATAAAGGATGGAAGCCTCATGAGCAACTCTAAAAATGCAGAACAAACACATAACAAATCCAAAACCCACTCCGGTAAAAACACAAGGTCATCCATGAAAAACTCACATAACAACACAAAGTATCAAGAAATTCTCAGTAATTTTCCCAAGATTAGAAACAAAATGTTGACCACTAATGCTGCTTCTGCTAAACATTGTACTAGAGAATGGAGTTGATAAAATTAGGCTATAAAAATAAATATAGATGAAACCAAACAATCTCTATCTGCAGTGACATAATCTATTATATAGAAAATCCTAAGGAATCAACTAAAATAGGGTTATAATAAAAAAAAATCAGTAATGTTGCAGTATACAAAATCAATAAAGATTATATTCCTATATGATAGCAATTAATCAAAATATGAAATTCAGAAAACATTCAATTTAATATAGCATCAAAAATAAACATATTTAGAAATAAATTTAATATCAAGGAACTAAAGAAATTCTAAATAAATGTAAAATATTAGATTTTTATTGTTCAGAAAGCTTAATATTGTCAAGATGCTAATTCTTTCCAAAGGAATCTACAGATTCAATACAATCCTCCTGGAAATTCTAGCTTACATTTTTTTTTTCATTTTTAGCAATAATTTGAAACCTAATTCTAAAATTTATAGGGAAATGTAAGGTGTCTAAACCAGCCAAAACAATCTTAAAAGAAAAACAAATTTGAAGTACTTAACTTACAGTTTCTTTTATTAAGTTTTAAAACTTAATAAAAATTGATAGTAATCATGACATCCTTGTACTTATATAAGAATAAATATATAAGTCAGTTGAACAGAGTTGAGTATCCAAAATTATTCTTATGTTTATGGTAAACTGATTTTACAACCTTGTCAAGATATTTTAATATGGAAAAATACTGTTTGAACAAATGTTACTGGGAAAAGTAGATATCCACAAGCAAGTTGACTCCTCCCTCATATCATATACATAATCAATTCAAAATAAATCATAAACTGAAATGTGAGAGCTACAACCATGAATCCTATAGAATAGAAAACACAAAGAAATCTTCATGGCCTTAGGTGAAATAATGGATTCTGAAATATGACACCAAAATAAAAGTGACAGAAGAAAAAAGTAGATACATTGAACTTCATCAGAATCAAAAAACTACTGTGATTCAAAGTACACTATACATATAACACAAAGATTGCGAAAAATGTTTGAAAGTCATGTATTTTATAAAGGTCTATTGTCAAGAATATATAAAACATTCTTGCAACTCAAAAATCAAAAGGGAGATATCCTAATTAAAAGTGGGTAAACTGTGTGAATAGACATTCCACCAAAGAAGTTATGCAAACATCCAATGACACATGAAAATATGCTCAATACCTTTAATCCCCAGTAAAATGCAAATCTTAAACCATCAAGAGAAACACTTCATAAATTTTAAAGGTATATTTTAAGAAAAGAAGTCAGTTTGAAAAGAGTACATACTGTGTAATTCCATTTATATGACTATGATGAAAAGGGGAAATTATAAAGTTAATATAAAGATAATAGTTACTAGGTGCTTGAGAAAAATAAGTTAACAGGTAAAATACAGAATTTTTTGTACACAATTAAATTATTTTCTGATGCTATAATCATGTGTTAATAATATTATTTTTATTTTTTTTTATTTCAGAATATTATGGGAGTGTAAACAGTTTGGTTACATATAATGCCTTTGTCTCACTCGTGCCAGGGCTACAAGCGTGCCCTTCTCCCAAATAGTGCATTCCACATCCATTACTTGTGAGTTTATCCATTCCCACCGCACTGCTCCTACCTGACCACCACCCAATGAATATTACTACCATGTGAGCACCTTAGTGTTGATCAGTTAGTACCATTTTGATAGCGAGTACATGTGGTGCTTGTTTTTCCATTCTTATGATACCTTACTTTAAAGGATGGGCTCAAGCTCTATCCAGGATAATATAAGAGGTGCTAGTTCACCACTGTTTTTTTTGTTTTCTTTTTGTAGTTGAGCAGTATTCCATGGTATACATATACCACCTAACTCCCGTGAGAATGGCCTTTATCAAAAAGTCCCAAAAAAACAAATGCTGGTATGGATGTGGAGAGATTGGAACACTCTTACACTGCTGGTAAGACTGAAAATTAGTACAACCCTTGTAGAAAGTAATTTGGAGATATCTCAAAGAGCTAAAAATAGAAATACCCTTTGATCCAGCAATCCTACTTCTAGGCATCTACCCAAACAAAAAAATAGGCATTTTATAATGAGGGCATCTGCACTAAAAAGTTTATGGCAGCACAATTCACAACTGCAAAGATGTGGAAACCACCCAAGTGCCCATCAATATATGAGTGGATTAATAAAATAATACTATTTTAAAAATCATGCAGAACTTTACATCAAAAATTAGTTAACCTTTATGTATGTGAGTTAAAACATTATTCAGTAGATTGCGGGATGACAGGGAACAATGCAGATATTATAAGATAACATTACCATATAACAAATGTATGAAAAAACCTCACTGAATGGAGTGGGAAAAGAAGGGTACTTTCTTACTCTTTCTCACTGCTAGAGTGGGAGGTTACATAGAAGTAGTGGGATTGAGTAGAATGATTCATGTTTATTAGATTTGTGTGGTGCTGAAGACATTAATAGGAATTCATTTTATCTTTATATACATATATATGGAAAAATGTGGAATGCATATGTGTATATGTGTCAGTATACACACATATATTCCTTTGGTCTGTCACATGACAAAGCCTAGAGTAAACAGACCCCTACCCAATGCCTGTAGTTTTCTTTGTAACACCATTCAGCAAAAAAAAAAAAAAAAAGAATTTTTTAAGAGTTGGTTTATACTAGTCCTGGGAAGGAAATAAACATGTTTAATCTGGAGCACCTTATATTGCCAGAGAGTAAGAAAATGCTAAACAATAATACAACCAATCAACCACCTAAACAAATGAGACTACAATGGTGTGTGTATTTCGGAATAGTACAGGTGCCAACTGAAAGACCTTACAAAGGCCAGTAGTAGAATAATTTGACCAACAAAATAAACTAGTGCAAAATAGATATCCATGATTACACATAACAGGGCATATGATATAAAAACTGAATTAAATTATGATAACTGGTAGAGAGTAGATAAATGCCTTTGGTAAAGACATACAAATATTTGTAGAAGATCTGCCCATAAAGAAAAGGAACATAATTCCCCACTTCTTAAGTGTGTGCAGAACATAGCAACTGTTTTTCAAAAAGTACATAGAAAGGGACAAGGGGGAAAATTAAAAAGATTAATTTACAGTGCATAAACTTGACCTCAACTACTTTGTCCAGGTAATCAAATTAGCATCAACAGTGATAAAACATGATGATAGTATATATCCTTGGTTAATGTCATGGGAATAGCACTTAACCTCTGTACCCTCTGTCCCCCAAACCCATAACTGCAGTTTCACCAAGAGAAAAACATCAGATAAATCCCAAATGACTAATGTCAACGTCATCCAAAATAAGCAAACTCTGAGCAACTAGCACAAGCAAAAAGATCCTAAGGACATGATAGCTAAATGTGATGTGGCATTCTGGATGGCATTCTGGAATAAAAAAAATGGACATTAGGTGAAAAAGGGATAATTGATTAACATGTGGATGTCAGTGAATGATACTATATAATAATGGTTCATTAATCATGACAAATGTCCCATTCTAAGATAAGAGGTTAAAAATTAAAAAATCTGTGGATTTTTATATGTAAACTCTATATACTTACTTTGCTACTGTTCTGTAAATCTAAAATTATTCTAAAAGATAAAAGTTCCTTTTCTTATTAAAAATTTACTGCTGAGCTTAATAAACAGAACATTATCAATATTGTTAATGCCTGATATCTGCATCTCCCTAATTCTATCCTCCTCCCCTACTCTTGGTGAAGATTACTTTTATTCTGAATTCCCTATTGTCATTAACTCAATTTTCTTTGTAAATTTTCTAAGTTTCTATTTCTAATTGATATATTGTTTGGTTTTTCCTTCATTCAAACTTTTATCAATATGTGTGTAATTAATCTATAATCCTAGTTAAATTATGAGAAACCATCAGACAAATCCACACTGTGACATATCCTGCAAAATACCTGACCAGTTCTTTTCATAGGGTCAAGAAAAGTGAAGACTGAGAACCTGCTCCAGATTGGGCAGGATATGATGTGGCACGCAGATGCTGACATGGTGTCAAATGATCTCTACCTCTTGGTGCACAGAACTTTATATTGTCATACCCTCCCTGTGAGTTTTCGAAGAAACTGTGACTTGCTTTGATACAACAGAATACTACAAGAAGAAGGATGTCACTTGGGAAAGTATGTTACATGGAATGTGATTTCTGTCTTGCCAGCCAACTCTCTCCCTTGATGGCTATTAGGAAGCATTGTGCCACATGGGAGGACCTGACATTGGAAGGAACAGAATCAGTTTCTGGTAAATAGCCGGCAAGGAACTGAGGCCTTGGTCTAACAGCCTGTCTTACAGTTTATAATTTACATTTAAAGATAATCTAAGCTACCTTTCAAATAAGAGTTTATCACTTCACAGATAGTGTGAATACCTTAGAATAATCCTCATTCTTCTGTCCCTTGGATAATTCCTGTCAGTCATTTTACTTACATAAATGTATACTTGCACATACATATATGTAGATATATAAAAATATCTATGTGTATGCATACCACATACCTAAGCATAACCTAAAACATGATTGCTATTATTGTGTCAACAAACTATTATTTGCTGTATCAATGATGAATATGAAAAATAAAAGTACTTATTATCTAGCGTAACCACTAAATATGCAAAAAAAAGGGTGGCTGATACAGTAACAAAGGAGAGAAGTTGTAATCATATAAAATGCTCAATTAAAACCACAAAATGTAGAAAAGGAGTGGAAGACAACAATGGGAACAAAGACAACATGAGCATTAGAAAATAGTAAGGAATATGGTGGATATTAATCCAACTACATCAATAATCACTTTGAACATCAATTTCTAAATGCACCAGTTAAAATACACAGCGAATGAAAACACAATATGCAACTATGTGTTGTCTATACAAAAAAAAAAACACTTTAAATATAAAGATGTGAATTTAAGTAAAAAACTGAAGTTATTATAACATATATCCTCAAAGAAAATATGTGTACTGATATTAATTTTCCATGCAGCAGGCTTTGAAGCAAGTAAACTTATCAGGAATGGAGGGTATAAAATAAAGATAAAAGGGTCAATTATCCAAGAAGATATAACTCTCCTTAATACATAGGATCCTAAATATAGTGTATCAAACTATGTGAGGGGAAACTCACAGAACTGAAAGAAGAAATAGATGAGTTCACTATAATCTTTGGAGGCTTCAAAACCCTCCATCAGAAATTGACATATCCAGCAGATAGAAAATTAGTAAGCACACAGTTGAACTAAACAACATCAGCCAACTGGATATAATTTAATCTTTAGATTACTTAATCAAAAAATGGGCATAAATCACATTTCTCTAGCCCACATGGATTCTCTCCAAGATACACTATATTTTATGCCTTAAAACAAAACCTATCAAATTTAAAAGAATAAAAATTTCATGTGCTCTCAGACCACAATGAAATTAAACTAGAAGTCAATATATTCCAGAAAGATAACTGGATTATACTAAAATACATGGAGATTAAACATGGCCCACAGAAGAAATCTCAAGATATATTAAAATATTTTGAAATAAAAATTATAATGAAAACAGAATTTATCAAAACTTGTAGACGTGACATACACGGAGTTTAAAGGGAAATCTATTGAATGCATATGTTCGAAAGGAAGAAAGCTCTAAAGTTAATCATTTGCATTGCCACCTTAGGAAAGAAGAATTATAAGAGCAGATTAAATGGAAGTAAACAATAGAAAGGACAAACTATTGTCTAATAAAAGCAGTAACAACAGAGTAAAAGACAAATGAAGTACACTGTTCTAGGAAATATTGATAGCTTAATATATTCCAAAATATATACATATCCAAAACTAACAAAGAAAACAAAACAACTCAAACAAAATATTTATTTAAAAGCATGTATAGGTGACCCCCTACTGAAAGGAAGAGATGTTAATTTACAAAAATGATCAAACAAAGGCATACACAAGCAGAGTAATTTTGCATATTTACTACTAAGTTGGCAAATACTATAAATTTTAAAAATCCATCAATAAGTAATTTACAAAAAGGGACATGTGACAGAATAAACTCATTTAATACATGTTACAATGAGACATGATAAAATCATGAGGTTTGTATGAGACTATCAAAGAACATGTAAGAAAAAAAAAGAACATGTAAGAGGTTGTATAGATACAGATGTGTGAACATGTGTATGTTCATGGAAAATGTCTCCCCCGATCATCACCCAGCCCCACCATGTTCTGACCTTCCTGCTGTCCTCACACATTATGGATCCTTCATATCCACTGCCCTCTTCTCATGCTCTTCATACTGGATTCCACAAATAAATCAATGAATCTCTGAAACTCACCTGACATTCTTACCTAATTCACAACTCCAGCTCTTCCTACTGAAAATGATTTGACCTTGAAGATGCATGTCTATTTCACCAACTTCTGTCCTCAAGAAAGGATATGAGCCCTAATTCCCCTCAGCCTCTTTTCCTATGTCCTCATTCTCAAACAACTGGATAGACTCTTGAATACACCATGCTGCTCCTCCCTCATTTGCACCTTTACTGTCTTTCTGGACAGTGTTGCAATCTTGAACTAAATAACATCTTCTTCTTCTTTACCTAGATTCATCTGTATTAATATGGCTCCCTTGATAAATATTTCAAAATTCTTATTAGTTATCATATCAATTTTACTGTGTTTTCTTTTCAAATTTTATCACATTTGCCTTTAGCCTTGTGTAAGCCATGACATGGTTTTAATTTTCTGCACCTGGAGTACATGTCCTGAAATCTTCTGCTATCTCCTTGTTAGATAACCTGCATCAAAGGTTGCAGAATGGTGTCAATAGGAAAGATGAAAATCACAACACACAATGGTGCAATTTCATTATCTAAATGCTGTAAGTCTTCATGGAACACACAATTATGTTAAGATATCTATAACTTTGGGTCAAAATCTAATTCAGAACAATACAAATATTAATTTATAAATTAATTTCAAATCATTTTATTTTATGTGAATAAAATGTGTACATTTAAAACTCTAAAAAGTTTTTTTTTTTTGTTAAGTATAAGTCCTGACCTTGCGCCATCTGCCTGCCTCAGCCTCCCAGAGTGCCAGGATTACAGGCATGAGCCACTGAGCCTGGCCCTATTATTGAAGGTTTTAAAAAAAAAAAAAAAAAAAAAAATAGGGTGTGGTGTTGTGGGGAGTGACTAAGATGCAAAAGGACATTAGAAACATAAGAGTTAACAACAATGTTCTACAGTTCTAAACTCACTGTTTCATTCAAGGTATAGCTGGGAATATTAATATTGGTGTGAATGTAAAACATGAAGGTTTTTTCTCTTCATTTACATCATTATTGAATAATAGCACAGCTGGTCAGAGGGCAGGCACATAATGGAAAATTCTTGTGTTAAATTAAGTCTCTTGGTAACTAAGAAAATATGGCAGTTGCACAGAAACAGAAGAACCAATGAAAAAATAGAGCTTAAAAAAAGACATGCATACATAAACATAAAACATTTATTGATGGTCCATTCCATGAGACCAAATAGTGCTCTAAAAGAATACTCCAGTTTGGCCAATGGCCTCTCATTCTGTGAGTTGAGAGCTGTTAAGGCTCTTTTGAAAGCTCCATTAAGGAAGATCAATCTAAGACAGAATTTAAGGGACCAGTTTTACTTTCTGGCTGAAAAAACCAAAAAAACAAAAAAACACTTTATAGAAAGCAGGCACTCAACTGCCTTATACAGGCTTATGACCAAAATCAGTCTCACCATGAAAAGATACAAGAAATTATTCGGTCTAGGGTAAACTTCACCACTTAAATCAGGGGACATCAAGACAGGGCCCCAGGAAAGCCAGCCAGATCATGGGGAAAGAAGATCTACTCCAGGCAGATTCAGACCACTAATCAGCTTAAAGACACACTTTGTGTCCCTAAGCTGCTTTCCTCATCTGCAAAAATACATAACAGCGACTCCTACCTCTCTAAATATGTGATGCTCTAGATAGATGCCCAAGAAAGAACTGTAAAAGACACACAGAGTGGGATGGTCTCAAGTCACTCAAACTTCTATTAGGAGGAGCACAAATGGGAGCCTTGGAACATTACCTTGACCAGCCATACCCTGATGTTCTATTTGGCACCATCGGGTCCAGTCCCCCGCACTCCGCCCTGGGCCTGTGTCCAGTAGAGATGTGGGGGCCAGAGCAGCAGCCCTGGAGCTGCGCTACTGCATGTCGAGTGTCCGGAGCAAAGGTCAAGCCATGCCATGAGGGAGGCGGAAGAGTTGGGGGTCGCTCACCTGCTGGGATACAGGAAGCCAGGGAATGGGGGTGGGGTGAAGGAACTGCGCATGCGCACTGCTAAGATAAGTACGGCGTAAGAAAGATGGATTCTTTTAAAAGTATTCTAAGACACTGAATATACTTTGAGGGTATTTAAAATATGACCTTTGACCTCCCTTTACACACAAAATCAATTCTAGGTAGCATTTGTTTGTTTTTTTGATACACAGTCTTACTCTGTCGTCCTGCAGAAGAGTACGGTAGGGACAGGACAGCTCACTGTAACCTCAAATTCTTGGGCTAAAGCGATCCTCCTGCCTCAGCCTCTAGAGTAACTGGGACTAGGAGGTCGCACCACCATGCACACCTAATCTTTCTTTTTCTTTCTTTCTTTCTTCTTTCTTTCTTTCTTTCTTTCTTTCTTTGTTTCTTTCTTTCTTTCTTTTCTTTCTTTCTCTTTCCTTCTTTCTTTCCTTTTTTTTTTTTTTTTGTTTGTAGAGATGAGTGTTTCACTCTTGCTCAGGCTGATGTAGAACTCTTGAGCTCAAGCAATTCCCCCGCCCCCTGCCTTGGCCTCCCAGAGTGCTAGGATTACAGGCGTGAGCCACCATGCACGGTCCAGGTAGCTCTTAGGCCAAAATATATAAATATTTAAAACAGTATACAGAACACAATTTAGGAAAATATCTTTAATACTATGTGGTAGGGTAAGATTTCTTAAACTAGACCTACAAAGTATTTATCATATAAGGGGAAAAGATATTCTAACATAGGTGATGTTACCTAAGACTCTGGAGACAGATGAACCTCAGCCTTTCCTGCATTGCTTTTTAGACCAGCTTCAAAACTGAACCATGGAGATGGTATTAAGGCCTACTACTTGAATGTTGGGTGGATTCTATAAAATACTAGTAATTAAAAATGTATAATATCATGTTAACACTAACCACTAAGACAACTATTTTCTAATAAATTATGAGATGTACCTTTGTATCAATTTTAACACATATTATTATTTTATATATCAGATTGAAAGAATAAAACCACTAACATATGATAAAACAAAGGCTTCTTATAACTTAAAATTTTTCCATTATAATTGTTGAAAAAAAACCTCTTCAAATTATATTCATATGGATATGTGTCTTGTATCACTCCTATGATTATATGATATGGAACACAGAAGCAAAATATATTAACAGATGTATTCCTAAAATTTCTTCCATTCAGATCCAATTCTTCTCAATTACTTTTACACTCATCTTGTCCATGGTTTATCATCACCTCTGCTAATCAGAAGCATTGGTGATGGGACAATTCTTTTGAAATTCCTATGCTACTCCTATGAGATTTTCTTTCCAACCTTCTGATACTTCCTCTGCAAGCTTTGAAGCTGATGTTATTATTCAAAGGTGTCAATGGAAGGTTTTTAGACCAAGTTAATGTATGTGTACATGAGGACAATCACATTATGACTTTCTCTGACAAGCAGAGTTTTAAAACTATCAAATTTAAGATGAGTCTCTATTTGAAAGACATGAAATTGTACACTCAAAGATGAATGAAATACACCATTTTCTCTGTGACTGCCCATTTCTCAGTGTTAAATCATGGTGGCTCATCTGCTATATTCTGGTCTATTACTGAGGAAACGTACTTCAATATATTTCACATATATTGACCACCTCCATTTACATTATTCCTAGCTATTAAAGATGTTAGAGTTATTAACTGAGTATCAGAATTCCTATTTTATGTTTGAAGAAGTAGATTTATGAACCATGATTGAATAAATCCATTGAAAAGAAAAAATTGAAATTATGAAGTTACTTTTTAATAATAAGAGTGATAGCTTTCTAAAGACTTAGAAAAAGCTATAACTTTAAAATTTCTGTCCTTAGATTATAAATATGAGCAGTTGTCTCTGTAAGTTGCATTCCAAATTCAGTTCTTCAACCATGACAAATGAGTTTTGATGTTCCCTCATGAATTTATTGAGTGAAAAATACACATATACAGTTTATGATCTAGAATGTTAACTGAAGATTTACTAGAGATGTAGATTTTAGGAAGGTTGAATTAAGTGAACATGAAGTCAGGATCTCAAATACATGAGCCATTCATTCACTGAACTCTAACTTCTAATCAGGCTAGAGCATGGAGTCAGAGTGTTTGACACTGACCTCATGATATGATCTACGCTACGAATTTGGTCATTTGCAATGGAATGTTTCTGAAAATTTTCTTGGCTGGTCCATCCTTTACAAAATCTGGTGGTTTAGTATATTTGGGGAAATCTTATCTTCCCACCTATCAGAAGGTTTGTTTGGGGACTCTGTGCTTAAAAATGTGTTATCTGTGACTATAACATCATGTTAGTACAGTTTGTGTCTACCATGTCTTTTTAAAATCTTAGCCCCTGGAGCTCATTGATCCTGATTTGTCCACACTGAGATGGGGTACTTCTTGTCCATATGTACTCATGGATCATTTATGGCCTGCTACTCTGGAATTCTTTTTGTCGACTATTTGTTGAAACATGATTTTCATAGTTTATATCATGAAATGTAAGAATGGATGCACTGACCTGAAGAGGAAAAAGGGATTTTGACAAGAAATTTACAGATCATAATATCTCTAGTCAAAAAGAAAGGAATAGAATAGCCCTGCAACTGTTAAGGTGTGGAATTTAAATGAGACTGTCATGTCTCGAGGAGTGAAATATGAGCTAAATGAAGTTACAAAGTTTCTTGAATAATAAATACTTAAATACCACCACCTACATGACTTGCTATACTGATCTACAAATGAGAGATATGGTCCAGGTCATATATATGTCAGTCTAGGTCTCCAGTTTGTAGGAACTCACTTTCTTACTGAAACAATCAGTGTGGTGTTGAGAAAATCCCTAATTATGGATCATAAATGTTATAATCTTAATTTTGTGGATTCCATTGGGAATTCAGTGTGCACATTCATGGCTTTGTAGGCTTTGTAGACATAGTTTCTGGAAACAACTTGGCTGCTTTGCAGCAGAGTGCTGTGGTCTGTGATAGAGGGATGTATGGGGAATGAATGGACAGTCCTCCATGCTGTGGGATTCTTTGTTTAGAAAGCATATATGCAGAGTCATCAACCATTCTGTGTCCACCTCTTAGATCAGTGCATGACAAATTGGGGATATGTTGCATCTTGCTTGTTCTTTTGTTTTTTTAATACTGAGCTTTCTTCACCTGTGCACAAGGCATGTGTATCACTCCCTAGCCTTCATCTGCCCCAATCTTGAGTCTAGAGATTTATATCCAGGTCTTTGTAAGCAGAAACTGGCCTAAATCACCATATTTATAAACTTTCTTTTTCTTTCTTTGCTCTCCTCCTCCCATGGTCATAAATATTCTGTCATAAATATTTCATCTTGGCAATGAGTAATATCACTCCATGATGTGAATGTCAGCAAAATACATGGTCCCAAATATTTTATGATGGGGACTTCAGAATAAAAAGAACTTAATCATAACAAGATTTTCTCAAAGGCTTGAAGGTACAGTTATCTTTTGACCACTAGAAGAAATACCTGTATGAAGAAAACATTCTCTTGAGTGCTGAAATAAGATTTATGTTCTGGGTCACTAAAATTTTTTTTTATCTTGGCTTCTAACTTCTAGAAGTCATGTCTTCAAAAAGGCTTTAGTGGGATTTTGCAGATACACCGCTAAAATGTCTGAAAATGAGGCTTTGGGGGATATGTGAGGCAAAGATACCTATCTTTGAACAATTGGTTATTGAAATTCATACTCCTCACAATGGAATATTACTCAATCCTAAGAAACGATAGTGAACTAGCACCGTTTATGCTATCGTGGATTAAGCTTAAACCTGTAATACAAAGCGAGACGACACAAGACCTGGAAAATGGGCTACACATCTACTCGCCATCAAATTGGTACTGACAGCCTAAAACTATGGTGTTCAAATAATTGTAGTGTTCAACAGGGATCTGATGAGGGGAGAGCCACATCTTAAGGTTGTAATGAGCATTGTAGGGGGGAAAGGATTACCTCTATCACTTTTTAGGGAGAGGCAAAGAAACACACAGTAACCAAAATGTCTAAAAAAAAAAAATTGTTAATGGGAGGTGAACAGGTGGAAGAGGGGAGAAGGGGAAGGGTACGCACTCTCATGGTGGGTGCAGGGTGCACCACTTGAAGACTGGACACGCTTGAAGCTCTGGCAGAGCAGGGTGGCAAGGGGGGCAGGGGCAAAATATGTAACCCTAACAATATTTGTACCCACAGAATTTGGGAAAAATAAATAAATCAATATTAAAAAAAAAAGAAATTCAAACTCCTTACTGGGTAATGGGGAGTATAATGGCAAACATAAAAGTAGAAGAGACTCCCTGGAGGTTGATGGTGCCTTCCTGAAGCTGGCACATTTGTGTTTGCAATGTTGGATGATAAAGAAAGCTGCTTTGCTATTTTCTCCCTACCTATCCATCCAACTCCTGAAGATAAGGGTTGTTACTCTCTTTTTTTTCCCTTTTTGTACCAAAATAATACTTTAAAAAACCACTTTTATTTTGAAATAATCTTAGATTTACAGAAAGATGCACAGATATTAAGATACCCTTTAGGCTACTAGAATGTTAGCATCTTCTGTAACTAAAATATATTCATGAAAACTAAGAAATTGACAATGTTACAAAACTATTAACTGAATTACAGATTTTTTTTCATATTTTGTCAGGTTTCCTAATACTGTCATTTTTCTGTTCTAGGATCTAATCCAGGATACCATATTACATTTACTGTCAGGTGTAATACTTACTAGTTTTTGCATAACAAATTCCCACATGATTTAGTGTCTCAAAATTGCTCGAACATTACTCACAGTTTCTCTGGGTCAGGAATCCAGATGGAGATGATAGCCAGGGTGAGGTCTCAACTGAAGGCTCAACTGGAGAGGGATCTACTTCTAAGCTGATGTGATTGCTATTATGATTCAATTCTTTGTCCACATGAAGATGACTTCACTGGTGAGTTATTCCAAACATTTAAAGAAATTAGAACCAATTTATCAATAATTATTTTAAAATATAAAACAATAACAACAATAGTGGGGAAGAGATCACTTCCCAATGTATACTATGAGTTAGTTTATCCTGATACCACAATTAGACAAAGACACTAAAGAAAGGAAAGTTAAGATCAATATGCCTTATAAATATAGAGACAAATGTCCTCATAGATATTAGCAAGACAAATTAATAACATGTAAAAATTATTACACAATATGGTTATTTATCTCAGGAATGAAAGTTTGGTTCAACATACTAAAATGATGAATGTAATGCCCTATGCTAATAGTAAAAGGGACAAAACCACATTATTAAGATTTATGGTACTAATATAAGGATATGTATATAGGTCAATGGATAGACTTGGATGTCTAAAAATTAACCTTACTTCTATGATCAAATGATTTTATAAGGGTGCTAAGTCAATTCAATACGGATAACTTTTTTTATCAAATGTTTCTGGGATAAGTGGATTTCCACATGTAAGTTGGACTCTTCTCTAACTCCATATACATTAACGACTCAAATTATGATATACCTAAATAAAAGAGCTAAATAGACTCATTCCATAAAAGAAAATATAGACTATATATTTTTGGCTTTAGGGTAAACAATGGTTTCTAAGATGTGAAAGTGTAAGCAAAAGGGAAAGAATAAAATATTATACATACATACACACACACACACACACATATATATATATATATATATATATATATAGAGAGAGAGAGAGAGAGAGAGAGAGAGGGAGGGAGGGAGAGGGAGAGAAAAATTCATCAGAATGAAAATTTCTTGTGATTCAAAATACATCAAGAAAATAGACACCATCAAAGAAAATAGACACCCAAAATATGGGAGAATATTTTTTCAAGTCAAATAACTGATAAGCATCTATTAACCAGAATATATAAAAGTATATACAACTCAAATATAAAAAAAATTAAATTGAATAGCTATTTCTTCAAAGAAGTTATAGTCATGTCCAATAAATATGTGAAAAGATGCTCAATGACTTTTGTCATCAGGCGAATACCAGTGTAAACCACCATGACATATACTACACAAATCTAAAAGGTATATTGGTAAGTATAAAAACAAGTTGGAAAAGTGAAAATACTGCATAATTCTACTCACATGATACTCTGGAAAAGGAAAAAAAAATTAAGACAGTAATTTTACTGGTGTTATTAGAGGTTTGGGAGCTAGTAAAGTTGAATAGGTCAAGCACAGAGGATTTCATTTAGGTAGTGAAATTATGCCGTATGAAACTGTAAATGTGGATACTTGATAACATTTTGTAAAGCCTAACAGAACTTTATAACATAAAGAGTGAACACAAAAGTATACAAATTAAAAACCTTATTTAGTAAGCAGGGAGTTTCCATGAAGGAATGAAGACCAAAAAAAAAAAAAATAGTAACTGTATAAATGTATCAAATAACCTCACTGAAAGGAAGTCGGGGGATGAAGGGGTGACCTAAGTAACTAGAGAATTAAGTGGAGAATCTGAGTGTAAAATCCAAAGGTTTTATACATTAGCACTGTACTTTAATCAATAAGCTTCTTTGCCATGGAAGTATAAATTATTAATTCTGAGCCCAGAATACAAGTACAGGTTGAGCATCCCTAATTCAAAAATCAAAATCCTAAATGCCAAAATTTTAACTTTTTTGAGTGCAGGCACAACATTTAGAAAACATTTAACATTTTAAAAAGCCATCGAATAGGAGGCTTCCTCATCCCTAGAGGACCTATTACTTCCTGGTCCCTCAATTGATGCTGATGTTTCTTCTCACTTATACAAATAAAATATTATATATAGTATACTTTTAATCAAAACACAGCATTATAGGTGGAAACTGAAAACCTGTCATTGCTTGCTGTTACTGATATAGGTATAGTCATGTGTTACTTAATGATAAGAACCTCATAAGTGCACTTCCCCAAATCTAGATGGTACAGTCTACTACA
The DNA here is from genome assembly GCA_008750895.1 of Mirza zaza. Lineage (NCBI taxonomy): Eukaryota > Metazoa > Chordata > Mammalia > Primates > Cheirogaleidae > Mirza > Mirza zaza. Next base: position 157,912 of record VSMD01055118.1, read on the forward strand.
CACCTAGGCTCTATGGTACAGCCTATTGCTCCTAGGCTACACACATGTAAGACGTATCACTGTACTAAAATTATAGGCAATTATAACATAATGGTAAGCATTGTGTATCTAGACTTACATAAACATACAAAACGTAGAGTAAAAATATGGTATAAAAGGTAAAAGGTAATATAACTGTATAGGGCACTTACCATGCATGGAGCTTTCAGGACTAGAGGTTGCTCTAGATGAGTGAGTGAGTGAGTGGTGAGTGAATATGAAAGTCTAGGCCATTACTGTACACTACTGTAAACTTTATAAATACTGTACATTTAGGCTACACTAAATATATAAAATATTTTTCTTTCTTCAATTATAAATTAACCTTAGCTTAGTGTAACAAATTTCTTTATAAAGTTTTCAATTAACATTTTTTACTCTTTAGTAATAATACTTAGCTTAAAAGACAAACATGTTGTATAGTTATACAAAATGTTTTCTTTCTTTATGTATTTAATCTATGAGCTTTTGATTATTTTTATTTTTTTTCTTTCTTTTACTTTGTAAACTTATTGCTAAAAACTGACACACAAACAAAAACAATAGCCTAGGCCCACACAGGGTCAGGATCATCAGTGTCGCTGGTTTCCACCTCTACATCTTGTCCCACTGGAAGGTCTTCAGGGACAATAACACACATGGAGCTGTCATCTCCTATGGTAACACCACCATCTTCTGGAATACCTCCTGGAATACCTCCTGGAATACCTTCTGGAAGCACCTACCTGAAGCTGATTTTCAGTTAGCTTCTACACACACACGTACACACACATTTTTAAAATTAATATATATATTTATATATATATATATATAATCTATATACATATTCTTTTGACGAAAAAGAAGCAGCAGCATTATAGGACTACCAGGTTTGATTGTCCACTGTGTGGTAACAGATCAATACACTGAAACATTGGGAGCTACAGCAGGAGTTTAATAATTGTAAGGCAGCCAGAGGAGGAGATGGAAGAAAACCTCAAATCTGCCTCCTTGTAGAGTTTTGAATTAGAGATTTTAAGGGAATTTTGGAAGGTAGGGGGCTAAGGGAATGTGGTGGCTGACTGGTTAGGGCATGTGGGATGTAGAAACTGCACACTTGTACTGACTCAATTCCTCACAGGGGATCTTCAGACTGGCTGGCATAAGTGGACCCATTGGAATGCAGGATCTGGAAAACATCTCAATTTTAAGAAGTCTGAAGTGAATATGAAGGCTTAGGCCATTACTGTACACTACTGTAAACTTTATAAACATGGTACATTTAGGCTACACTAATATATAAAATATTTTTACCTCAGAGATGGACATGCTTGAAGCTCTGACTTGAGGGGCAGGGGAGGCAAGGGCAATATATGTAACCTTAACAACATTTGTACCCCTATAATATGATAAAAAAAAGAATTACTATTCACACACACGCACAAAAATTTACATATTTTATATATTTTTAATATATATATTTATACATTTTATATATCATCTGGAAAACTTCAGACTTCTTAAAATTGAAGATGTTATCCATGAAAATAATTGAGGGGAGTTAGAACCCTGTGACAAGGGCTATTTAACTTTTAAGCAGTAAGCATCTATAAGAAAGTGGAATAACAATTATACGCAAGCTGGTTAGTCCTTAGTTGTGTTTCTATTGAAAGTCTACGTTTTATTTAAACCTTAACATTTTATTTTTATGAGGATGGTTTTAGAAGTACACCCTAAAATAATGGTAAAATGTACAACATAGTAAATACATAAACATATTACATAATTCTTTATTATCATAATCAAGTATTATGTACTATACCTAATTGTATATGCTATACTTTTATAGGGCCAGCAGGTCAGATTTGGTTACACCAGCATCACCCCAAACAAGTGAGTAGTGCATTGTGTATTAAATCATGAGGCTACAAGAATTGTTTTAGCTCCATTATAATCTTATGGGACCACAATCATATATGTTTCCTGTCCTTGAAATGTCATTCTGCAGAGCATGACTGTATTTTGGTGATGCTACTGTGCTGCTCAGTTACCCTGAACATATTATTTTCTTCACTGTATTAATGGAATGCCATATATTTTTTTTTACTGTTAAGTACTTACAGATAAATAAGTGCAAGAAATAATTGCTTATGAGTAACACATAAATTCAGAGTCAGGAATGATGGTGATAACCAACAACCACAGATTATCCATATGGGTGGCTAAGATACTGCCACCTTTGCTTTCTGATGGTTCAATGTACACAAACTTCATTTCAGACGGAAAGTTATTAAAATATTGCATAAAATTAGCTTCAGGCTATGTGGATAAGAGGCATATAAAATATAAATACATTTTGTGTTTAGCTGTTGATTCCATCCACAAAATATCTCATTATATATGTGCAAATAATCCTAAACCCAAAAATATCTGACATCTGAAACACTTCAGGTCCCAAGTGTTTTGGATACTCAGCCTGTTATTTGGTGGTATGATTACATTAACAGAACCAACATGCTCGCTGTTAGAGTGATAGGCTAAATACAAATAAGTGGGAATGGGCAGATTGATTCATGTGGTACTGAAGAAGATCATGTGGTACTGGAGACACTAGTAAGAATTCATATTTAACTTCATATAGACACATATGGACACATTTAGAAATACATATATACATATGTGTATATTTATAAGCAGTATATATAGTATATACAGATATATTGATTTGCTCTATCAACTAACAAAGCCTAAAATCTAACAGCTCTCGGAGATAACAGGAGTATAACAAGTGCCTAGATCTTCATTTCTAATTCCATTTTTCTAATAAAAGAAAATAGAGGTGTGTGAAGGAATGGTGAATACTAGGCTTAGGGAATAAACATAGCCTGGAACACCTTATAGTGCCAGAACAAAACAAAATGCCAAAAAAATCCACAGCCAACTAACCATTCACACAACATCAAACCATAATTATAGGGGTCTTTCAAATTTATAGAGGATGCAACTGACAGAACTTCCAATTCATTCAGTTGGGTTAAGAGTTACACCAAGGTGGAAAACAAAACAAAGAAGAACTAGTACCTATCTTGCAGAAACTATTCCACAACATCGAGAAGAATGGAAGCCTCCCCAACACCTTTTATGAGGCGAATATTACTCTGATACCAAAACCTGGAAAGGATACAACAAAAAAAGAAAACTACAGACCAATATCCCTAATGAACATAGATGCAAAAATTTTCAACAAAATCTTAGCTAACCGAATCCAGACACTTATCAAAAAAGTAATCCATCACGACCAAGTGGGCTTCATCCCAGGGATGCAGGGATGGTTCAACATACGTAAATCTATAAATGCAATTCACCACATAAACAGAAGCAAAAACAAAGACCACATGATTCTTTCAATAGATGCAGAAAAAGCTTTTGACTAAATTCAACACCCTTTCATGATACGAACACTCAATAAAATAGGCATAGAAGGGACATACCTAAACATGATACAAGCCATATATGACAGACCCATAGCCAACATCATACTGAATGG
>VSMD01055124.1:0-11673 GCA_008750895.1 Mirza zaza
ACCCATCCCCCCCCGTCCCCCTGCCCAATACACTATTATTGTAGTACCTATGTGTCCACTTAGGTGCTGCTCATTTAATACCAGTTTGCTGATGAGTATATGTGGTTCTTGTTTTTCCATTCTTGGGATACTTCACTTAGTAGTATGGGTTCCAGCTCTAACCAGGAAAATATTAGATGTGCTATATCACCATTGTTTCTTAGAGCTGAATAGTACTCCATGGTATACATATACCACATTTTATTAATCCATTCTTGGATTGATGGGCACTTGGGCTGCTTCCACAGCCTTCCGATTATGAATTGTGCTGCTGTAAACATTCGAGTGCAGGTGTCTTTCTTGTAGAGTGTCATTGGATCTTTTAGGTAGATGCCCAGTAATGGGATTGTTGGGTCAAATGGTAGATTTACTTGTATTGCTTTAAGGTATCTCCAAATTGCTTTCCACAGAGGTTGAACTAGTTTGCAGTCCCACCAGCAGTGTAGGAGTGTTCCTCTCTCTCCGCATCCACGCCAGCATTTGTTATTTGGGGTCTTTTTGATAAAGGCCATTCTCACTGGAGTTAAGTGATATCTCATTGTGACTCATTTTTAATTCCTCATTCTCAAGTCACCACACAAAGCTCTCTATCCCCCACCTTACAGGTTTGTAAGTTCCACTCCTGCAAATATTCTGTCTCCCCCGCTAAATTGACACACTCCTTAAGCATGAGTATCGTGTTTGATGGCGCTTTATTAACCCTTTCCACTAGCCTGGCACACAGTAGGTCTGCAATAAGTGTGTTCTTAATAGATGAATGAAGAGGTGATATCGGCAAACACCATCATCTGGTGCTGAGAGGCCCCTTTCTCCTCTTTAAGAATATTTAACGGAAAGAAATCAGTTTGTTTCTTTTTGTTTTGTTTTTGATCATTTCTGCTTTCAGATTTTTAAATTTCATTTTGTATTGAAAAAATTCCCTCTCAACATTTTAAACCAGAATCTCTGTTCCCAGTGATATGGACCCCTAGGGCAGGCATAACTCAATAAATAAAGGAGATTTTTGAATCAATAAGTCATTAGTGAGACCATTAAGTAAGAACACAGTGTGCATTTTCACTTTTTTAAGGCTTACAGTTTCTGTAACTGCTGATAACAAGGAATGAGGCACCAAGCCTTGTCTGAATCCCAGCCTCTTAGTTGGGATGTTCCCCAGGGACACCCCTCTTCTGGGGCTGGAATACTGCAGGAGAGGGGACCAGCCATAGGCATAGACTCTGGCAGAGGTACCTTGAGACACTCAAGGTCCTGGGGCAGAGCCTTGTGTGGGCAAAGCAGAGGTAGGTTCAGGGTCAGAGGGACCTGAAAGAGAAATTCTGCCCTTGCCATTTACAGGCTGTGTAACTTTGGAAACCTGCTTAACCTCTCTGGGCCCCAGTTTCTTCATCTGTGAAATAAAAAGAATCATAATACCACATCATTCTGGTATCGTTGTAATAACCTATAGTGCTATTTTGAGTCATCAATGATTGAGATAATGTATATAAAGTTACCTTCAAACTCCTCCCCTGCCTCACACCCAACTCTCCCACCCACCCAAAGGGATTACTTAGACGTCCCACCTACTCCCTCTAGTTGCTTCCACCGAAACCCTTCCCCATGATGAGTAAGGAAAGCGGCATTTACCGTAACTCAGTGTCTAGCATGGTACCTGCCACATGGCACATGCTTAAAGAGTAATTCTTGCATTAAGTAAGTAATAGCTATGGGGTGGTATCCCACACCAGTCCTGGGCCTGTTTGTCCATAATTGGACCCGATTCCTCACCTTCTGCTACTCTACTCTCTATTGCAGGTAACTGACCCCTGTAGGTCACATTTCTCAGGCTCTCTTTTCAGCTGTCTTCTGGCGGGGTTTGGCCAATGACATGCACTGCTGGGACATTGAGGAAAAGAGGAAGGAGAAGCCAGGGTGGTCTCCCCTCCATCCCAATTGCAGTTGCCTCCCTAGTGGCAAGGAAACCTCCTCTTTGTCTTCAGCTCCCACCAGCGAGTCCCACTCCCCTCAGTTTCCAGCAGGTGGCCCCAGCTGGGGCAGCCAGTGTCTCCCTGCTGCTGCTCAGCCCTGAGTCCCCTCACTCTCTTCTCTCTGACTTCTCAACTCTCCTATCCTCCAGGCAACCACTTCTCTGTAGTTAATTCCCTCTACCGGATATATTTGAAGTTCTTCCTAGTATTCCACTTAGACTGTCTGAACTCAGACTTAAGAGAATTTCACTCTTTCGTTCTCCACCATTCACTGGCCATGTGGCCAATCAGTCTTTGTGAGCCTCAGTTTCCTCATTTGTAACAGGGCTAACAGGACCCCTCCAGCTTCTTTCATGGGGTCATTGTGAGAACTCAGTGGGGTCACCTGTTTATACATTTGCCAGCTACCTATTGAGTATGTGCAGGGGATCAGGGATGGAACAGGGACATTGTCTGTCTTACTCCCTGTTCTACCCCTGGCACCTCAAGGGGATTTGGGCTAATTGCAGTAAATGTGCTTCGTAAACTGCAGAGTGCTGTAGACGTCCCACAGGATAAGTCGACCTGATCACCTTGACCCCTGGGGAACGCTTCGGGATGCCAAGAGCTCTCCAGCCCACTTGCTGGGAACCAGCCCGCTGCCCTAGAGCCTAGAGTAAGGCGGATTGGCCAGTGGATGCCGTGACTGCACAGTGATATGTGTGCGGAGACCTGGATAAGGAACTAAGGCCCCTCCTCCCAGCCAGACCCAACCAGGGTGTTCCACTTGCGAGTGTCTATTAACATGTCAGAGCTCACTTTATTAATTGTAAAGGATCACCCCGATTCTTCTGCCGCACTGGTTTTCTTTTAATGGTTTTTATTTGCTGTTATTTGAAGTAAGCACACTATCCACGAAAGCCTGCAAATCTTGTTTATGTCTAGATTATGTTTGAGAGGGTATCCTCTGCCACACGATTTTTAGTTATTGATGACCTCTTTTATAATGATTTAGTCAGCCTCGCTTTAACGATAGTATCGATAACAATATGTGGCTGACAAGCTATTTGCAACGATGCTCCAAGGGGCCAAAGAAAAGCAATTTGTGCATGTGTGTAAAATAGGTGAACTTGCTGTTTTTAAGCGAGCATGAAAATGTAGTATATTCGTTCAGATTCAACCCTCTCACGCCCCTCGTATTTTTTTATATGATCTCTCCCACATTGTCCTGTGAACCAGGTGTTTCCATCCTAGCTTTAATGATGAAATCACTAAGATTTAAAGAAGCAAGTGACTAACTCAGTCCTTTCTAAGGCTGGTAACCTCCCTGAGCCTCTACCTCCTCATCTGTAAATGGAAATAATGACTGAGGGTAGTGTTGAGGGTTAAATGAGAGAGTAGCATGATACCCGATATGCAGTCGTTTATAAATTTGGGTGAAGACATTGCTGGCTCCTCACCCAAACGCCTCATCTCAACCATCCCTTGATTTCTGCTCTCTCTCTCTCTCTCTCTTTCTGCAGATGACCATTCCCGGGTGAGGCTGCTCGTGCTGGACGGAGACCCACACTCCGACTACATCAATGCCAACTACATTGATGTGAGTGTCTGACTCGAGCTGGGTGGCCAGGGTCTGAGGTCGGCTGTGCAGGCTCAAGATCTGTGGGTGTCACCTAAACTCTCCCCCAGAAGGTGGCCCTTCCAGAGTATGTCCAGAGCAGTCTGAATCCTCCCTGACTTGTGTAACTAGCATGACCCACTGCCTACATCCTCTTTCAGGCTGGCTGGAGGAGCCTGCTCTAGGGAGCCAGGACAACTGCCAGTCTTATCCATTCACCCATTTATTCATTTGTCTATGTGGCTGGTTTTGTTTTGTTTTTGTTTATTTTTTATTTCGGCATATGATGGGGATACAGATTTTAAGGTTTCAATGTGGCTGTTGATCCATTCATTCATTCATTCATTCACATGAAGGCATAGCCATTTATGCAACAAAAATTTAAAAGTGCCTACTATATGCTAGATGCTATGGGAACCATAAAGCTAAAAATACCATGGTCTCTATCCTCTAAAACCCTAGCAGGAAGATAAGTGGTGCACATCAATAATTCCAGGGCAAAGTAGAAAGTGGTAAGTGTCATGAGTTCAGGTAAAAAGCTGCAGGAACTCAGAGGTGGGGGAAACATTGCTTCTTCCATCAGGAATGCAAAATGTGATGTGAACCAAAGCTTCAAGCACAGGTTGGAATTTAAAATCAAAGAGAGGGAAGATGGGCCTTTAGATACAGGGAGCAGCACAAGCCCAGATGTAGCAGCCGGAAGGGAGAGACGGAGCAGCCCTGTTTGACAGGAGCAGACTATATAATGGAGAAAGCGGAAAATGCAGCAAGGGCTAGATCATGGATGGTATAGATGGCCAGACCTAGGAAATGGGACTTTCCCTCGTAGGCAAGAGGAAGGGATTGAACATTTTTAATTAATGAAGTGACCTCTCCGGAACCAAGATTTATCTGCTACTGAGGTAGGGTAGATCGGGGTGAGGAGACTCTGGAATTAAGACAACCAATTAGGAAAGAGGCTGCTTCAGTATTCCAGAGACTACTGAGGAAGGGACTGAACTCAAACAGATGCCAAGAAGTGTGTGCACAGGAGTGAAAAAATTTGCAAAGTGCGAGCATGGCCACTGGGGCCAGATGGATGTCCTTCCATGACCGATGCAAGCCATGCTTCTCAGGGCCTCAGCCAGGAGCCCAAGGGCCTTGAAGGATGCTCAAGAGATTCATGTTGGTCCCTTGGGCTCCCAAATGTATTTATAGACAAGCAACAAAGTGTGGTGGCATGCTTTGTGAATTCCCCTGTAACCTAGGCTGAACCAGATGAGTTATTAATGCAACAAATATTTATGGCTCTCAGATCTATCCCTTGTCCTTCTAGTTCTACTTTGCCTTGCAGGTGTGTGTGTATGTGAGAGTATGTGTTTGTGTGTGTGTGTGTGTGTGTGTGTGTGTGTGTGTGTGGCATGCAGGGGAAGAGAAGCCAACTCCTTCGGTGGGAAGGACTGATGGGAGAGCAGAGGATGATAGGAAAGGACAAACCAGTGAAGAGAATACTTCTTGCTCCTGTACTTGGGTGGCAGCTCCGACAGCGGCTCTGTCCCATCTGTGGCTTCAGCCTCCTGCCATCAGCCCACCATAGTTCCAGCTCCTGCCACAGCCCCAGCTCCTGGGCTCGGGTCACTGCTTTCTCCCCCTTTATCCCACTAGTTCTAAGAGTGGTCATGGCCTCCTGGTGTCCCTGGTCTCCAGGCTGCCCCACCGTTCCCCGTTTGGCATCTCAGCTCCTCCATCACCTGTGCAATCGAGTCCCTGTAGGGAATCCCCTCTGCCTGAAACACCTGGAGGGAATTCGCCTCCCCCACCGGGCCCTACCAAAGGGCTGCAAGTGGCCAAGAGCTGGGGCTGCAGCTCCAGTGGAGGTGAAGTCGGACACTGTTTCTGCCACCATGGCCTTTCCGGGAAAGTTCACAGGAGGCGGCCAGTTCTGACTGGCTTCCCCCAGCATTCACCCACCACGCCCTCACACATTTGGTATTCATTTCACAAACACTGAGCAGACCCTCCACTGTGTACTGGAAATAGTGACCTTTAAGACCAGGTCCCTGACCCAAAAGGGACTCAAGTGTGGTGAGGGTGTCAGCTAAGAAAAGAGACCCTTAAAGAGCAGGGACTATGGGACCATAAAGGAAAATCAAAGCATCAGGTTGGCAGTGGGGGGAAGCAGCCAGGGAAGGCTTCCTGGAGGAGGTGACATCTCCATTCTGCCTTAGAGGATGACTTAGGGCCATCCAGGCAAGAAGGATTTATAGTCAACTAAGTCTTATTGATCACCTTTCACATCCCAGCATCTCCTTAACTAGTACCACAACCTCACAAAGTAAGTGCCATTACCACTCATTTCCGGATGAGCAGCTGAGGCTCTTGAGGTTACATAACTTGCCCAGGTTACATTGCCAGGAGGTGGGGGAGGAGGAAGCAGGAGCTTGAATCCAGAGTGCCTTTCTCACCATACCCTGCTGCCTTCCATAATAGCAGTAAGCAATGACAGCACCAACTGGCTCTTAATGAGTCATTCTTGGGCCTTATGATGGGTGGTTTGCATGAGTCAGCTTATCAAGACTTCTTAATAACCCTTAAGGTAGGTGTTTTCATTTCCATTCTTGGGGGTGGGAAGGACTGAGGGTTAGAGAGATTGCAGAGCTTGTCCAAGGCCTTGCAGCTGATCAGTGGCAGAACTAAGATGGGAACCAGACCTGCCCGACCCCCAGTGTAGTCCTTTCTCCTGCCCCTCCCCACCCACTCCCAAACCCCACCCTGTAGCCAGAACAAGGCGAGGACTTGGTCACACATGTCGATCCAGGTTGAATTGATTCCTTCCATTTCTCCTTGACCTTGCCTGTGACTAGGTAGACAGGACCCTAAGGGCCACAGCCCACACAGGGTCTGGCGTGCTTGCATGGCTGCATCCAACATTTGTCATCTGACCAGAAACCCCCAGCAAAGTCGCTTTCCTAGATAGACACTCGATCCAAATCTGAGCGAGCGTCTGACTGCAATCAGAGCCAAGAAACACTGTGGGATTTTATACGCAACAAATGAAATTTCTCTAAATGCAAGTGAATCTCTGCAGCACCAATACCAATAAAGCCTCCCATTTCTCTCCTGTTCTGGCATTACAAGGAGTTTTACAAGCTTTTAAAGGTGGGAAACAAGAGGTCTAGGAGAAAAAGCAATTCCCAAGGTCACACGACTAAACTCCAGTTCTTTGCCCACCTAGAACACACCTTATCCCTCTCTCAGTGAGAAGCAGATAGTGGTGCAGACGGGATGAGCAGCCTCTGTTACCTGCTGTCTTCTCATGAGATGCTGGACTCTGGGCTGAATCTCAGTGGTTAGAATCAAAGGCTGACAAGACTAAAGTCATGAATGTGTCCCTTGTTGGGCCTGTTGAATCCAGTGCTTTCTGCTTGCTAGCTTTGTGGTCTTGGGTAAATCACTTACTCATTGTGCTGTCTGTAAAATGAGATAATAATGCCACCGCACAAGGGTGTGATAACTAATGGAAAGTATCTGTCCAGGTTCCAAAAAAGAAACAGAGGTTCTTGTTCTCAAAGGAGGAATCCAAGAAGAGTTTAATAGGGATGAGAACAAGATTAAGAGAAACCAGAAGGGTTGGGTGCAATATCTCTAGGCTAGCAACAGGAGGGAGCTATTACCAGCCCTAGGCCTAGACACGGGGAGAGAGTAGCTGTAAGAGAAGGCTGCCCTTCAGCAGCTGTAGGCTGGGTAGATAGACAGAGCCCAGCCACAGTGACTTGGCAGAGAAGGACCTGGAAGCATATATGCCCCAACCCTCTCCTGGCCTCTGAGCCCTTGGTTCCTGTCCCCATTGGCCAAACCCAACAAGAAGCAAGAAGACTTATGAGCCCATGGTGTGGTCCACACGGATTAGCCTCCCAGGGCACAGAGCAGAGTATGGAAGGTAAGAGAGGGAAAGTGGAGGGACAAAGAGAAGATACCAACCACAAGCACCATCTGGAATACTATTACCATGGCAGGGTGGAGAGCAGAGGAACCCCATCAATTGTGAACCTATTATATGCTCCAGCAAAGTCAAAATTCCTGGTGTCTCTATGGTGATTCCTGGCAAGATGACACCCTAGAAAGCGCTCTAGGTCCTCACTCCTTGGCCCTGCTTTCTGCTCCAGCCTGCATCCTCCCTGACACTCCAAAGAGCTAACTGCCCACGCTAGAATCATTTCTCCACAATTGGATCTCGACGATTCATTACAATGACTCCATTGGGATAATGAGCCGGATGGGGCCAGCCCTGCCTGTGCCTCCGGAGGCCGTGGTCTGCTACCAACCATCCCACTGGCGGGTTTGTTTGCACACCCGAAAATGTATTGGCCACTTAAATCTGTTATAAATTACCAGCCTGGAAATAAATATCGTATCTGGGTCCCCAGTAAGTAACAGATGCACGAGTGCAGAGTGAGATAAATGCGTTTTGGATGCAAACCTCTTTCCCATTGCTCACAGACAGATGGAGGCAGGCCCAGTGCTGGTTTGCAGTCGATCGGCGTGCTGTGTAGGTGGGACTTAAATGAACTCAAAGTTCTTTTAAGGTTAGGAAGTTTTCTGTACTAGCTCTTGGCAAATCCCCAGAGGAGCCCCAACTGAGCAGTACATTTCCTTTTATCTCCTTTGCTGAGGAGTCTCGTGGTTAGAATGTTTTCTCTTTGGGGACTGCGTGGGTTTTTGGAAGCCAGCGAGGGGTCTCTTTGCTCAGATGCAGGATGTGGACAGGCGTGCAGCATGCGTGCATTCATTCGGTGTGTATTTATCAAGGCCGATGGCCCAGGCTGACTTCTGGGTGCTGAGGACACAGCTGTGAGCAAGCCAGACACTGGGGGAGACAGACAACAGCATGTAAATAAACAAAGAACAGTGTGCCATTTGTTAATAAGCGCTCCGAAGAAAAATAAGCTGGAGAAATTGGAAAGAAGCTGCCGGGGTGGCAGGAGAAGGGTGCTCTCTGCAGAAGTGATTGACAACCGAGAGAAGCCTGGATGGGGCGAGAGCGAGCCACTCGGGCATCCAGGCAGACACAGCAGGCACAGGGAGCGGCCAGTGCTCAGGCCTCCAGGTGGACACGTGGTCGCTGCTGCTGAAGAGCAGTCAGCATTGAGCAATGGGAGAACTGGTAATATTGCTGAAGGCATGAGATGGGAATGGCAGGGACTGTTGAAATGCCCAATCTAGGCTGAATTAAGAAGTGAAGTCAACTCCCATCTGCTCACAGAACACTTCTCTGGCCTCCCCGACTGGGTCCACAGAGCTCCACTTCTTCCTCTTGGTAGCCCTTGCCCCAATCTGCTGACGTCTGCAAGCAGCTCAGAAGCAGAGCCCACACCCATCAGATCCACTTCTGCATTTATAGTGCCTGGTACGTAGCAGGAGGCACTGACATAATTCCTGGTACGTAGCAGGAGGCACTGACATAATTCCTGCTGGTGGAGAGTGAATGACTGAGAGAACAAGTGAGCGCACAGAACAGTGAACCCAAGCTCTCTAGCCCCACAACCAAAATGTGAATTTTCTTGCCCAGAATATTGTCTCGTTGAATTTCAAGCACGTGAGACTCTTCTAAATCGTGGTTTCTTCCAGGGTCTTTTGTCCTCCTGCCTCGACACTAAGGGGGAGGCCCAACTTCACCCCAAAAACATATTTCCACCAACCAGCCTTTGATGAAAACTGCACCCAGCTCTGGGTGGCATGTCCCAAAGCCCATGAGGAGAAAAGTACAAAGAATTCTTGCAGTACATGTGATTGTGCTCATCGGGCACGTGCAAAGCCTTGCTGGGCCACTCGGGAGGAAGGCGTCAGTGCTGCATTCCTGAGGAGGTCACATTTGAAGAGTGGTGGGGTGACGCTGGAGCATGGGGTGTGTGGGGTTGTGGGAGGGGACAAAAAGGCACGCCTGGAAGTGTAGCTGGAGATGAGGACAGAGATAGATGACTAGTCCCGAGCTGAGGCCTTTGGACATGACCGTGCAGGCAGTGCAGAGCTGTTGCAGGCTTACAAGCAGGGAAATGCAGCCAGGGTGCAATGGGAAGCCCACTGGGGCAGGAAGCAGCTGGCTGCAGGGAAGGCTGGAGGCAGGGAGGCCAGCAAGAGGTTGATGCTGTCGCCCAGGCCAGGGAGGGTAAGGGCTGTGAGAATGATTGATGGGCATGGCAGAAGAGGGTAGACTTGAGAAACTTCATCTTTTCAGGCTCTTGGGGACTATTTTCTGTTCCCAAACCTACCCAAGAAAACCCCTGCATATAATTCTTTCTGTCTGTCTGGGCATACTGTCCATCTTGACTGGGACGAACAGGTGGGTCTTCCTACCTCCTGTGTCTCAGAGAAGGGCTGTCATTATACTCACAGAAGGGAGGGCTCGTCATTCCAGTATCCCCCAACTGGCCTGCATGGACTTTTAGTCTTGGTAGGCACACAATAAATGTTTGTCAAATACATAACAAAATAGTAATAATAGCAAGAGCATATATGCTAAATCTCCGAATGATGCCTGGTGCACAGTAACTGTCATATATTAACTCATTTAATATGAACAACAACACTGTGATGTAAATACTGTTATCCCCATTTTATAGGGAAAGGCAGTGTTTGTCCTTAAGAACCTCACTTAGTAGGTAGGACCACTCTAGCAGAGTTTAAGTGCAGCTGTTGATTGCTGTGTGGTTAATCCAATAGTCTTGGTCATGACATTGGCTTTGAGTTGGTGCTGATGTCGAGCTCTAGAGTGTGCTCAGCAATTGGAAGGTACCTATGAGGTATTTGTTGAGCAAGTGAAAGACTAAAGAAGTGAAATGTATGGGGGACTCAGAAACTCATCTTTAAAACAGAAAGAGAGTCCAGAACTTTAGAGATGCCACTTCTATGGCACCATGAACCGTACAGATGGCAACCCTGGCTATTTCCTGAAGAAGGAGGCATTGAGGCAGCTCATCCACTTCAACAGGACAGAAAGGCTGGTCAACAACATTTGAGACAAAAACAGTTGTTCATCAAACATTAGGGCTTATTTCCTCTGGAGATAGTTAACTATAAAGGTTAAGTAGACTTTAGGACTATCAACAACTCCATAACTGGCATCTGTTTATATATATATATATATATATTCATTCGTTCACTCATTTATTCATTTAATAAACACTAATTTCATTCATTGTTCTGCATTAAATGCAAATCTGTCCGTCTCCAAAATTTAAGCCTCTGCTCAATATGATATACTGCCTCTCTGTGACAAGAAAGAAGACTCTCCACATATGCCATGCCCAGGCGAAAGAAGGGTCACCTTCAACCTCTTCCCCAGTGACTAGGGTTATGGATCACCAGAGTAATCTCACACCAGAGCATAGCAGGGCTGGTCTAAGCACATTGAAATGTGCAGGGAAATCAGAACCTGGTCTTTGAATTAGCAAGTAGCTCTCTGGGTCTCCCAGGCACATCTCCACGAGGTTCTCTCTGTACCTGGAACTTCAATTCCAAGCCCAGGCATGTGGGCATAGAGAAGCAATGAGGCATCCTTCCTAATTTTCTTTCTCTTATTGTTAATGATGCAAAGAAGGGGTCAATGACAGAATTGTTTTCTTCCATTTTCTTCTCTGGGTATCCCAAAGGGCCTCCTACAGTGTTCTTTATATAATCATGGCTCGGGAAAGACTTTCTGATGGTTGATGTCGTCCCTCAACCTGAAGACTCCTCCACCTTTTGAGGGGTGCATGAGGATGAGTGATGCCCACCCAATTTTTGCCCCCAGTGCAACAGGCTGCAAGGCAAGCCTGTGTGGGCGCCTCACAGCAACTGTAAGAATAGCTAACATGCAGAGACGTACTAAGCAATATAGAAACATTAGCTTATTTAATCTTTGCCACTTTTCTGGGAAATGGCTAGCGCTATTCCGATTTTGCCTACGAGGAAACCAAGGCTTTGAGAGGATGTCTGTTAATTCTGTGCTGTGTGCAAGCTTTGACTGGAGACCCTTCACTGTGCTTTTCTCCTGTCACCTAGGGATACCATCGACCGCGGCACTACATCGCAACTCAAGGTAAGTGCCCTCTC
>VSMD01055125.1:0-17143 GCA_008750895.1 Mirza zaza
TATACCATGGAGTACTATTCAGCTCTAAGAAACAACGGTGATATAGCACATCTTATATTTTCCTGGTTAGAGCTGGAACCCATACTACTAAGTGAAGTATCCCAAGAATGGAAAAACAAGCACCACATATATTCACCAGCAAACTGGTATTAACTTAACAGCACCTAAGTGGACACATAGGTACTACAGTAATAGGGTATTGGGCAGGGGGGAGGGGGGAGGAGGGCGGGTATATACATACATAATGAGTGAGATGTGCACCATCTGGGGGATAGTCATGCTGAAAACTCAGACTTGTGGGGGGAGGGGGGAAAGGGCATTTATTGAAACCTTAAATTTTGTACCCCCATAATATGCTGAAATAAAAAAAAAAGAAATACATGACTGATTATTACTTTCATTATTAAAATGTTTCCAAATATCCTATGGGATAATTCCTTGTCTCATCTTTCAAGTAATAAAATGGAGACTCAATAGTCACCCAATAAGTTAGGTTGTTTCCTTACACAAAACCACACTATTGGCCATGGATCAGGATTTCTTAATGGTGGTGTACTGAAATTTTGGGCTGGATACTTCTTTGCTGGGGGCGGGGGGCTATCCTGTGCATCATAGATCCCTACCCACTAGATGCCAGTAGCACCTCCCCACATGCTATGACAACCAAATATTTCTCCAGACATTGCTAAATGTCCACTGTTGGGTTGGGGGGCAGTGGAATTGTGCCCATTTGAGAACCATTGTCACAGAGTAGTCCAGATGACAGGCAAAGTCATCATTCTAAATGTCTAATGGTTAACTTAGGCCTCACTTTTAAGAAATGACAAATCAGTTGCAGCGCAATGATGATATTTAAGCCTGTTAATGATCATTTTATCTATAATTGATAGATTCCATTATGAGACAATTTAAATCAGCTGTAAAGATAGACCCAAACACCAAATTAACTAGATTGGGCTTATGCTATGCATTACTTAACAATGTTCATAAAACACTGAAAGCATGCCATGGAAATTCTGAGGAATTTTACTTAATTTTAGCATAAGGATATTTATGTGCACATTTTATTAGCGTAATTCATTTTACTAAAGAGCATAAAGGATATTTTATATTCAAAATTTTAGTACAAAGCTATCATTAGATTTTATTGATTTTCCAAATAAATTCATATCTGTGTAATTAACTCATATCAGTATACCCTAACTTCACAATATCTTGAACTTGCCAACTACAATTTATATACCCTGTAACTAATAGAGTTAGCATGTTTTCAAATGCTGTCAATGCCAATTTATTGAAGATTTGATAATATACTAACTTAAAGTATGCCTTATGTAACTTAGTAAAGAAATGCATCCTTGTGAATTAAGGAGGCTCAAATCTCATCATTAAAGCTAACATATAGAACTTTTACCTGCCCTTTAAAGTCATTTAACCATTTCCCCATTGAGTCTATCCATGCCTAAATGATAAATGAATGTTTTTATGAAACTGTTTAAGCAGGACAGTGGGTGAAGCTGCTCTGAGTGTGTTCAGGCTTGTAGTGAGAAAAGGCAGTTTAGAGACTTTTTGACTGGCCTTAACCTTACAGAAGGAATTTCCTCTCTTGTAATCCTGAGCAGAGCCTGCTGCTGCTGGGCCAATGGGAGAAGCTTATAAACAGCTTTGTTTTCCCACAGTCAGTAACAGCTCTCCTACCAGACCGAAGACAGAGAAGAGATTGTGCATTGGAGCTGTTGCTTGAAACATGATTTTAGCTAATTAAAAATTATAATATATAAAAATTTGTGGAAATCTTAGCAAAGAGAGCAAAGTTACAATTTTCACATTTATTAATCAAGCACCAAATCATGAACTCTTTAAAAAACATGTGCCTCTGATAATATCAATAGTAAAATGCTTACTGTAAATCCATCATATTCTGACATAGAAGAAAAAATCATGAAGCATGTCATTTGTGACTTTAAAATTGTTTTAAAAAATTCAACATTATTGACACATATTTCTTACAATTAAACTGGTTTAAATGGCAAAATTTGTGAAGTCAGAATCTCATGATGAAATATCTCTCTTATATTTCCCTAAATTGAGGCTGACATCCTAATGATATGTATGTATATAATGTTTCTTTTTCTTCTTAAAGGATACATATTATTTACCGGGAATCCATCTATTAATGTAACCATTTGGTTATTTCCCTCAAATAATAAAATTTCAATTAACACAACATGTTCTTCCCATCATTTTTACCAAGAAAAATTTGTAATCTTGACTGCTGCTATTTTTTGTTTGTTTCTTACTACCATTTCCTAGAGAGAATAGAGGTGAATGGAATTGTGTATTGTTAGTCAAGAACTTCACTTATTAAATATTAGTTTCCTAATATGCCAAAAGCTGATATTTTAGGTAAAACCATTTTTCTATTTTCATTATAGATCTATGAATTTATGAAATACGGGGAGAAATCCTATGCAAGTTGTGAAAAAAAATTGAGCAAGGGAACATTTTTGGTTGTGGGAGTTTTATGAAATACTTTAAATTCTAATAATTCTCATAAGTCCAGAAATTCAAGCATGAAATAGTAAGTTCAGATAAAATCCACGAGTGAACAATTTTTAAGCAAGTCCAGCTTATGTTAATATTGTGATAAACATAGTTATTATGTGCAAGGTGAGGCAATTTTGCAGCCTTTTTATTAAACTCTCTCTTATTTTCTTACCTTATAAAATCCACATAAACAAATAAAAGATATTTCAGTGACAGATTGCATACAAACTATTTTTTGTACGCCCCACAATCTTTTGTTCATTCTGAAAGAAAGGGTTCAAATCTGGGATACTTTTTGCAATTATTGAGACTAAATCATGATAAAGGTACTTAGCAGAATTGGTAAGTAGTTTCTTTTAAGAGGGTTCATTGCAAATTATTCAAGACTAAAAGAATACATTTACTCAAAGTCCTCATTTCTGCGTTTTAATTTTCTTTTTTGCCAGTACTGCAGAATTAATGTAATCATGTTTATGAAGACTTTAGAACAGGAAAGCACAATTTACCTTCCTGTTATGATATTATTCAAGTGAATATGAATAAGTGTGTGTGTGTGTGTGTGTGTGTGAGAGAGAGAGAGAGAGAGAGAGAGAAAGAGAGAGAAGAGAGTTAAGTTTTCCAACATGTTCTACAAAGTACTGGGGTCTGATAAAAATACTCACTTAAATAGAATAGCACTGGCAATTGCAAATATGTATGTGCCCAACAACAGAGCACCCTAATATATAAAGCTAATATTATTAGGTCTAAAGGGAGAGATATATTGCAATACAATAATAGTGGTAGACTTCAATAACCCATTTTCAACAATAGACAGATCATCTAGACAGAAAATCAATAAAGAAACATCAGACTTAAACTGCACCATAGACCAAATAGACATTTGCAGAACATTCCATTCAAATAGCTGCAGAATACATATTCTTCTCAACTGCATGTGGAATATTCTATAGGCTAGATCATATATTATTAGGCTACAAAACAATTTTACCATTTGAAAAGATAGAGGTCATATCAAGTATCAATGGCATGAAACTAGAAATCAACAACAAGAAAAACTTCAGAAACTTAAAAATTACATGGAAATTAAACAACATGTACCTAAATCACCAATAGGCCAATGAAGAAATTAAAATGGAAATTTAAAAAATCTTTAGATAAATGAAAATAGAAACACATCATACAAAAACCTATGAGACACAGCATGGGGGAAGAATACCTCCAAATCCATTTTAAGAGGCCAGTATGACTATGATTCCAAAATCAGAGAACACAATAAAAATAGAAAACTGTAGACCAAGATCCCTGATGAACATAGATGCAAAAATTCTTAACAAGATACTAGCAAGCTGAATTCAATAGCCCATTAAAAAAGATTATTGATGATGATCAAGTGAGATTCATCCCAAAGATATAAGGATGGTTCCACATACACAAATTAGTAAATGTGATACCCCACACTAACAGAAAAAAGACAAAAAACCAAAAAACAGAGAGACAAAAAAATACCATATGATTATTTCAATAGAGAAAAAGCATTTGACAAAATTCCATATCCCTTCATAATAAAAACTCTCAACAAATTAGGTATAGAAGTTATGTACCTCAGCATAATAAAGGTCAAATATTACAAATCCACAGTTAATGTCATAATGAATCAGGAACAGTTAAAAGCTTTTCCTCTAAAATCAGGAACAAGACAAGGATTGCCCACTTTACCACTTCTCAATATCTCAAGATATTACTGGAAATTCTAGCCAGAGAAATTAGGCAAGAGAAAGAAATAAAAGGCATCTAAAATGAAAAGTATGAAGTCAAATTGTCTCTATTTGGAGACAACATGATCTAATATATATAAAACTCTAAAGATTCCACCAGAAAATTGTTAGAACTAGTAAATGAATTCAGTAAAGTTGTAGGATATAAAATCAACATACAAAAATCATTAACATTTCTATATGCTAATAGTGAACTATCTGAAAAAGAAATAAAAAAAAAATAATTCAATTTACAATAGCAACAGAAGAAAATAAGATACCTAGGAATAAATCTAACCAAGCAGGTGAAAATTCTCTACACTGAAAACTATAAAACATTGATGAAAGAATTTGAAGAAGATACAAATAAATGGAAAGATATCCTGCGTTCATGGGTTGGAAAAATTAACATTTTAAAATGGCCATACTACCCAAAGCAACCTACAGGTTTAATGCAACCCCTATTAAACCAACAAAATTCTTACCATAAATTTTTAAAAATTCTAAAATTTATATGGATCCACAAAAGACCCTGAAAGCCAAAGCAATCTTGAGCAAAATGAAGAAAGCTGGAGGCATCACACTATCTGACTTCAAAATATATTTACTATAAAACTTTAGTAAACAAAACAGCATGGTGGTAGCATAAAACCAGACATATAGACTAAAGGAACAGAATTGAGAGCTCAGAAATAAATTTATATACCTGCAGCAGACTGATTTTCAACAAAGGTGCCAAGAACACCCACTGAGGGAAAAGATTGTTTCTTCAATAAGTGGTGCTGAGAAAATTCGGTATTCACATGTAGAAGAATGAAACCAGACTTTAACCTCTCACTATACATATATATAAAATCAACTCAAAATGGGTTAAAGACTTAAATGGAAAGCCCCAAAATATTAAACTACTAGTGGAAAATTCTTCACAACTTTGGTCTGAACAAGGATGTTTTAAGTAAGACCTCAAAGCACAGGCAACAAAAGCAAAAACAGACAAATGGAATTACATCAAACTAAAAAGATTTTGCAAAGCAAAGGAAATGATTAACAGAGTGAAAGAGACAACTTACTGAATGGGAGAAAATATTTGCTAACTATACATCTGACAAGGGATTAATATCCAGAATATATAAGAAATTTAACAGGAAAACAAAAAACAAATTACTTGATTTTAATATGGGCAAAAAACCTTAACAAACATTTCTCAAAAGAATACATACAAATGGCCAAGGAGATTAAAAAATATTCAACATCACTAATTATTAGGGAAATGTAAATCCACAATGAGGGCTAGGCCTACAAAGTGGCTCATGCCTGTAATCCTAGCACTCTGGGAGGCCTACGTAGGTAGATCGCTGAAGGTAAGGAGTTTGAAACCAGCCTAAGCAAGAGTGAGACCCCATCTCTACTAAAAATAGAAAGAAATTAATTGGTCAACTAAAAATATATAGAAAAAAATAGCCGGGCATGGTGGCACATGCCTGTAGTCCCAGCTACTCAGGAGGCTGAGGCAGGAGGATCCCTTGAACCCAGGAGTTTGAGGTTGCTGTGAGCTAGGCTGATGCCATGGCACTCTAGCCAGGACAACAGAGCGATACTCTGTCTCAAAAAAAAAAAAAAAAAAAGAACTACAATGAGATACTACATCATTTTAGTTAAAATGGCTATTATCAAAACCACAAAACAACTGTTGGTGAGGATGTGGAGAAAAGGAAACATTAACACTGCTGGTGAGATTGTAAATTAATACAGCCATTATGGAAGATAGTATGGCAGTTCCTCAAAAAGTTGAAATTAGGGCCAGCGGGTGCGGTGGCTCACGCCTGTAATCCTGACACTCTGGGAGGCGGAGGCAGGAGTATCGCTCGAGGTCTGGAGTTCGAGACCAGCCTGAGCAAGAGCAAGACCCCATCTCTACTAAAAATAGAAAGAAATTAGCCAGACAACTAAAAAATATATGGAAAAAATTAGCCAGGCATACTGGTGCATGCCTGTAGTCCCAGCTACTCAGGAAGCTGAGGCAGAAGGATCACTTGAGCCCAGGAGTTTGAGGTTGCTGTAAGCTGGGCTGATGCCACGGCACTCTAGTCTGGGCTACAGAGTGAGACTCTGTCTCAAAAAAAAAAAAAAAGAAAGAAAATGAAAGTTAAAAAGTTAAAATTAGAACTACTTTATAATCCTATAATCCCACTACTATATATATATACATATATATATACATATATATATATATATATATATATATAATCTCCAAAGGCAACAAAATCAATATGTTGACGAGAGTTTAATTCTAGCAATACCTCCAATAGCCAAGATACGGAATCAACCTAAGTGTTCAACAATGGATGAATAGATAAAGAAAATGTGGTATAGAATGAAATTCCATCATTTGGAACAACAGGGATGAACCTGGGAGACATCAAATTAAGTGAAATAAGCCAAACACATAAAGACAAAGACTGCATGATCTCACCCATATGTGGAATCTAAAAAACAGTTTCTATCATAGAAGTAGAGAACAGAACAGTAGTTACCAGATAATGGGGAGAGAAGGAAGAAGGGGAAAATGAGGAGAGGTTGGTTGTTACAAAGTTACAGTTAGATAGGAGGAATAAGTTTTGGTGTTTTGTTGCACAGCAAGGTGACTTTGGTTAACAGTAACGAATCACATATAACAAAATAACTAGAAAAGCGGCTTTCGAATGTTCTTACCACAAGGAAATGATAAATGTATGAGGTGATGAATATACTAACTATCTAATTTGATCATTATATAATTTATATATGTATATAGCTATTAAACTGCACTCCATAAATATGTACCATTACAATGTGTTAATTACAGAATTTTTAAAAACTAAAGTCTTTCACTAAAGATATTTTTCAGTTACCTATCCCCATCCCACACATTATCTATTAATAATATTACATAAAAATCACTAAGAAAAGAAACAAACATCTTTAAGGGTAGCTAGCACAAATACTAGTTATTTAAATAAATTTGAGAATTTGGAAAAAAGTAAAGAATAAGTACTGGCGCTCCAAGAAAGTAATTTACCACCTACTTTAGGGCACAGTGCTATTTCTGAGAGGAGAGGAAAGAACAGTAGTTCTCAAAGGTTGCATGAAAGTAAGCTGTCAAATCAGCAAAGGCATCCAGAGAAAAGATTGCCTTCCAAAAGCTGGACAAAAGAATGAGATAAAGTAATGAGGTGTGACTGACATTTCATACTGAGATTTATCATGTTGTCACTTCAACAATCAAAAGTCACTCTCTTGAGGGTATGTTGGAAACTGTGCAATTGCTGGTCGATTAGCCTCTACTATTTATCTTAGAGTAAACAAGAGGAGATATGGAAGTTTTCTGCCCAGCTCCACCTTTAGCCTATTTACAACCCTAACTAACCCTATTAGACCTAGGTAAGACGTCTCTAATTGCAGGAATTCAGATTGAAATTTGAATGGTCAGAAATAATATTGTTTGACAAGTTAATTGAATATTGCAATTTCAAAGTATCCATAAATACAAGAAAAGAAACATCTTCCCCCATTTTAACCAATTCACCCACTTCGTCAATTAATATAATATAGTTAACAGTTATTCATGAAAAAGAAAAAAAATCACTTAGAATAAGTTCAAGATGATTCAGATATTAACTAGAAGTCTGATCAAGAGTTCTTTAATTAAAGTCACTGTTGCCTTTAAATAATCCTGTTGACAACACTTTGAGTACTGCTAATATACCCTAATGAATGAGTATAATATAAAGAATACTGTCAAAAAAAATCACATGGTATATTTTAAGGGTCTGAATCATATTTCTCTTTATTGTATAATAACCTTGCATATGAATTCAATAGAACTTTAAAGTATAATTTACTTTTGTCCCCATATAAAGCACTCAGAAATGTTTTCTCTTTGTCAGATTAATATGCTCGCCATTGATTTCTTTTCAGATAGTAAGGCTTTGCTTCTGATTTGCAAACAAAGATTGGCAATCAGTGTAATTACAGTTCAGTGACACTTTCGTAATATGGAGAGATGTAGATATTATTTCAGTTAATACCTGGAAAAATTAATTATCTATTCCATTAAAAGAGTTCCAAATAGTTTCCAAATGTAGGAACTATTTTTCTGTTTGCCTTGCCTTTCAATTTCTGACTCTTTTTTTGGTGCATCCACCACGTGAATAAAAAAGCTGTTAAAAAAATAAAAAGAATATTCAAATACGCACTGAGCTTCTATCGTGCACTGTGCAATGTACTAGATCTTCTGAAAATAAAGAAAAATATGAGATAATTATGTGAGGTGTTTAAGGCTCAAAAGTGAAAATCAGTTGTAAAGAAATATTTTTGATAAATGTTAAATATTTTGATATCCTAAAAATATCTTAATAAATTATCAAATACATGCATTTTATTTTTACCCTCTTTATTTGGTGAATGACTTTAGAAACACAAGTTAGTATGAAGATGCATCCCAAATTGCAATAACATTGTCACAGTGACTCATGAAAAAGCAAATAGGAATAATCTTTATTATACCATATTTCCTTAGTTTTACTGTGTACCAAATTATTCCAAAATTTAGTGGCTTCAAACAACCCATTATATTATTTTCATAGATCCTGTGGGTCAGGAACTCAGAGTATGGAGGGAACAATATATCTCTGCTCCACAGTAGCTGAGTTTTCATCCAGAAAGATTCTAAGATTGTGCATAACTGAATGGTGGTGTCTAGAAAGATCTGAAGTTCATTCCCTTACATGTCTGGAACCTGAGCAGGGATAACAGGAACACCAGGACTGCCGTACAAAAGACCTGCATGTAGTACTTTTTATCACTTGGCTTCTTCACAGCCTGGAGACCTAACAATAGTAAGACTTCTAACAGAGTGGTGCAAGTCTCCAATTGTAAATATTCCAGGAATCAATGCAGAAAGTACATGACCCTTTAAAATCCAGCCTGAAATGTCATGCAGCATCACTTCCAGTACACTCCATTGTTTGAAATAGTCACAAGCCTACCACCCAAATTAAAGGTAATGGGACCCATCCATGAATGATACATTAAAGAAGTTGGGAACCATGTTTTAAGAATGCCACACACCTGTGGACCTGGTTGTGATCATCCATAGTGCCCTTTGTAGTCACAATAAATTACATGGTCACCCTATGTATGACTAAAATTCCTCTAGTAAATTGATAATTCAATAATTACTTTTTAAAAGAATTTCTTCTCTCAAAGGTATTCATGGTATATTGAGTTTAACCAACTCACTGTTTCTAAGAAATGGTTCTACAAAGTAATATCTATATTTATATCCACAGTTATTTCTATTTATCCATCTATGTCTCTATTCATCATCTATGCCTCTATTTAGTATTCATTATTTTGCTTAGATTGATTAATCTGATTAGAAAAAAAATATTAAGCATCATTTTATATATACAGACAAGGAATATATCATATTTTCATCAACCAAACCATCTACATAATTTGGGCACTTAGTGAAAAACACAATTCACTTAAACCATTATTCAACTCAAACTTGCTCAGAGCATCAACTATGAGCTCCAATCAAACTGGTGAGTTATCATTCAGACAAAATAATTTTCAGTTGTATTTTCAAGTGATATTGTAAGTCATGTACACAGGTTTCCTGAGCCTGTTTTTTCCGATTGTTGGCAAGGTACCTCAAGTAGTAAATGCTTCTTAGACTCCTCTGTAAGTATTCACCAGGACCTCCATAATTCTTTCTGTAAGGTGGCAAGCTACATGTGACTCGAGGAAAGCTGATTCTCAGGCTAGCAGTCACATGCAATTAACCTGATTATAACTTATACAAATTTAACTTCTATTTTATTTCTAACTGGTAGAAGTGGGCAAAGATTCACAATTGCTATGCTAGCAAAATGCATAAGAAATCAAACATACGAAATGAAACCTGAAAATTTTTGCCAATCAGATGCTTATATTATGTCCATAACGAGGAAAAGACATTTGTTGAAAAACCATAATTTTGACTAGACTTCACTCAGTATTTATTTTTGACTTCAATATCTACCCTCACGTTAGTGATTGTTCATTCACAGTACTACCAGTGACTGCACCTATATCCTCCCACCAGTCTAATACTTTTATGTTTATTTTTTATTATCTCGCATGCTATCCTACCTAGTGCTTCACTGCACATTTAATTATGGTTATTTAAATAGAAAAATAAATAGCACAGCACTTTCAGCCATATGAAAATATCAGACTGTCCCTCAAATACTTTTAAGTCCATTTATATCTGTTATTTACTCATGACATAAGTTTGTACGTTTTTATCTTGGCTTGATTTCCTACCCCCCCATGTGAAAGTGTGCTTTGATAATCCTTGATTTTCAAGTATGAGGCATATTTACCATGGTGAATTAATAAGCTATAATTTTAATTTTAATCAGTCACAAGTTAATGTCATTGCCCTCAGTCAAAACTTTAGTTTGGGATCACTGTGTGAGCAAAGGCTTAGATCCTGGGGCTCTGAGATAATTCCATCAACCTACTAACATCTTCACAAAAGCAATGGCTTTCCTTGCATTGTCATCTCCATATATCAATACTTAACTGCTACAACAAATCAAAGCCATATTTCCTGGGAATACATAACCTGTCTCTGGAAAGAATTTTCTACTTAGATACTTCCTCATATGTTTTATTCATCATTCATGCATTCTTTTCAGTAACTGCTCAGGTAATTCTCATTACATATAGAATAAAATCCAGTCTCTACTTTCATAGCTGAAAAAGCCATGCTTTCATTATATTTTGCTTCATTTGTTGGTATTTTATAGTAGTTTTATCATTTGTATCTGTTGATTGACTACAACCTCCTTGAGAACTGGAAATTTCCAATGTTGTTCACTGTCTTATCTCTAGTCTTCAATCTTGTTTTATACAAAGAACTAAATGAATATTGTTTACATTGAATTAATTATCAATGTTCAGATCAATTCAAAAGGAGATCAAGGCTCTATCATATTTAGGGAATGCTCATCTGTCAGAAGCAACAGCATGTTAGTTTCTTTGTATTTTCTTGAGTAGAAAATAGAAAAAGCCAATTGTGCAAGGCACACAAACATCATGGATTACTGAAATGATGCTGATTTTCAACAGGAAGTAAATACAAGGAGGTGTCTGTTCAGTCAAGTTAAAACCATGACTAGCATTCGGATCAACACCTAAGTGGACATATAGGAATAACATTTATTGGGTGTTGGGTGGGTGGGATGGGGAAGGAGGGAATGGGTATATACACACATAATGAGTGAGATGTGCAACATTTTGGGGATGGTCACGCTTGAAGCTCTGACTCAAGGGGAGAGCGGGGGCATGGGCAATATATGTAACCTTAACATTTGTACCCCCATAATATGCTGAAATAAAAAAATAAATAATAAATTTTGTGCTAATATTCCCAAATATCAAATAGTAACTATTTGAAGATAACCTCTTGCAGATATTTGTCAGCACATGATGATGGATTGAGCCTTGATGATAGCATTTGCAAAAACATCACTGAGATAATCAACACTAATATGAGATAGTGTGTTATCATGCATGAAGAATATGGGGCTAAGCTTAGAGCTAGTACCAAATAAATTAGTTAGTTCTAAAGCATGGGATGGAGAAGAAAAAAGAAAGAAAGGAAAAAGAAAAAAAGTAAATTCCAATTGAAGAGCCCAAGATATCATCTCTTAGAGTGGTTATGATGGCAGAATTGAAAAACCAGTCAAGAAAGAGGCAACTTTAGGTTCAAGATAATGAGTTTGACTTAGAATTATTGATTTTGGGTGGAATATTAAATGGAAATATTTTATTAATAACAAAATATTTCACTGATGTTGAGCTAAAGTCATACATAGATGTCATAGTAAGAATTCTAAAGATGCCCCCCTCCACACACACACAAAAAAATTTCTGTTCCTCCATTATTCAATGAAACATTGATCTAAGTATTATAATACAGAGATTTTGAAAATGGAATTAAAATTACTAATCAGTTGATCTTAAGATAAGAAGAATACCCTGGTTTATTCAGATAGATCCAGTGTAATTACACAAGCCACTAGGAGCAGAATAAGACAGAATAGTCAGCCATAGTGGTGCAACTGAAGAGAAAAAAACAGAGGGAAGGGAAGGCAGAAGGAAAGGTCAGGGATATCTGAGCAATGAGAATAACTCAATCCACTGTTGCTGGCTTTGGATGTAGAGGAAGGAGGCCACATGTCAAGGAATGGAGGAGACCTCTTATAGATGAAAGTGATCCCTGGCCAAAAGCTAGCAAGGAAATGGGGACCTCAGTCCTACAGTTGCATGAAACTGAATTCTGACAATGAAGTGAGTGAACTTGGAAGCAGGTTCATCTTAAAGCTTTCAGGAAGAAATACATCCATGCTCATTCATTGATTTTGTGAAGTCAAGAGCAAAGAACTAGCTGAGTCACACTGTGCTTAGACTCCTGATTTACAGAACTCCAAGACTACCAAAGTGTGCTGTTTTAAGCTCCTAAATTTATAATAATTAGTTATGGCAGCAATAGGAAACTAACAAGAGTTGTTAACACAGAAGGGATCCAATGAAGATCATTGAAGTGATAATGTAACTCAAGCACATAGAAAAAAGAGAAGAATTTATGGCTTAAAATTAAGTTTTAGGATTCCCACTTAAAGTGAGGACATGATAGGAGAAAGAGGAGTCAATGAAGACAAACTGAGCAGGATGGAGGCTTCAGAATCCAGGGACAATCAGCAAATAAAATGTCATTTGACAATTACAGGAACCCTTCAGGGTCATGTAAATGAAGGGAGCTAAAAACAGGAGTGAATAATCAATAAGTTCAATGCTATGGAAAAGTCAAACAGAACAAGGTTGATGAAAAGATCACTATTTGAAATCACTGGAGTTTCAAATCACATTTAGAAATAAGAAGAGAGTGGTGAGGAAATAGTTCTGACAAGCATAGAATGCTTGCCTAGGAGTTCTGATGTGAGTTGTATAAAACAGTGAGTTTGAAGAAGCAAAGGCATAAGGAATAACTAAAATAACAGTTCAAAAGATGACCATACTTGAACAATAGAATGTCAATTTTAATTATCTGTTTATATTATGTTTTGATTAGCATGATAGATGAAGGTGAAACCTGTTAATTTGTTGAATAGGGCATCATTTTCCCAGTGTATGTTTTTGTCTGCTTTATTGAAAGTTAGTCATAGCTATATGGTTTTATTTCTGCTTCTCAATTCTGTTCCATTGGTCTTTGTCTCTATTTTTATACAGGGAATGTGCTGTTTGGATTACTATAGCCTTGTAATATAATTTGAAGTCAGGTAATGTGATGCCTCCAGATTGGTTCATTTTGCTTAGGAATGCTCTGACTATTCTGGGTCTTTTTTGGTTCCATATGAATTTAGGATTAATTTTTCTAGATCCATGAGAAATGACATTGGAATTTTGATGGGAACTGCTTTGAATTTGTAATGCACTTTAGGCAGTATGGACAGTTTAATGTCGATTTTTCCAATCCATGAGCATGGGAGGCTTTTTTATTTGTTTGTGTAATCTATCATTTTTTTCATCAGTGTTTTGTAGTTCTTATTGTAGAGATCTTTCATCTTCTTGGTTAAGTATATTCCTTGGTATTTTACTATCTTTACTGTATTCTAAATGTTATTGAATTCTTAATCTGACTCTCAGCTTGACTGTTGTTAGTAAATAGAAATGTAACCAATTTGTATACATTTATTTTGTAGACTGAGACTTTACTGAATGTATCTATCAATTCTAGGAGTTTTTTTGGTGGAGGTTTTAGGGTTTTCTAGATATAAGATAATATTATCAGCAAACAGGGAAAGTTTGACCTCCTCTTTTCTGATTTGGATGCCCTTTATTTCTTTGTCTTGCCTGATTACTCTGGCTACGACTTCCAGTACTATGTTGAATAGAAGTTCTGACAGTGGGCACTCTTGTCTTGTTCCAGTTCTTGGGGGAATATTTTCGACTTCTCTCCATTCAGTATGATGTCACCTGTGGGTTTGTCATATGTGGATTTTATTATTTTGAGGTACTTTCCTTCTATCCCTTGTTTGTTGAGAGTTTTTTTATCATGAAGATGTACTGGATTTTATTGAATGCTTTTTTTTACCTTGCATCCATTAAGATGATCATATGATTTTTATTTTTAATTCTGATTATGCCACTATATTTTAAAGTAACTGATATTGTAATAAATCTACAACGTGTTAGCTATTTAGTAATATTGTTTATTAAATTGACCTAAATCTAATATAAACTCAGCTCTAGTTCTAAAAGAGTAATGCACTAGAGTCCATTGTAGTAAAAACATTCTATTTCATGTGTTCAGGTGAATATGGTAGACTGAGCCGACATAAATGTGCCACTTTGCCACAACAAACACACAGGAATGTCAAATAAAATATAAAATTAAAAGTAGTTACCATGGATAGCTGCCACTGAAGAAAGAAAAATAATCTTTAGGTGCCATGAAAAAATTAAGGAATTCAAACCCAAAGTCATAAAGTGTGAATTTCCATAATGGCTTACACAGAGTCACCCATATATCAACCATAAACTGTGGAGCTGAGGTTATAATACCTACAGCAGTAGTGAAGCCAAATTCAAGCTAGTCAGAGAAAAACAATACCAACAACAACAACAAAAATGGTTTATAAAGCCAAGAACATCAAAGGATTTCTTTCTTTATGGAAGAAAGATAAAAATAATTACTTACTTGAACAAAAATATGGCAAATAAATTCTATTACCTTATAGGATTCTAAGGATAAAAAATAACTCATGAAATGATTAAACATAAGAAGATAACAATTATGAATTTGAGAATGCATCAACAACCCTAAATGAAAGCTCAACATAAAAGTAGTTCTGGAAACAGCAAAACCAATAGATCACCAGAAGAAGCAAATGCAAATTTGTCCTGTAGAAATAATTTCACAACCCTCAAACATAATTTTCTTTTAAAAAACATTTTTTTTCTGAAAATAAGAGTGCAAATATTAATAAAAATTTAAAAACACAGAATTAATTTTTCATCATAAGGGATACCCAACAGACACATTTAAAAAAATTAGCATAGTAATAAGGTATATAAACATTTTAAAAGATAATTTAAAATAACTGTTCAAAATGCTTAAAGAATAAAATATAGTTTATAAAAAATAATGATAGATCACATAGTATGAAACAGAAAAAAAAGACAGATTAGAAAGAACCAATTTCTAGCTTTTAGAAATTATACATATACACACATTCTTGTCATTGAAATTTTGGAGAAAAATGCATGGTAGGTAATAAAGTAGATTAGATAAATGAAAAGAAAATTATTATTGAAATTTCTTTTTTATTGGTATCTGTTAGGATGATGATGATGAAATTCAATAGGATTCTTTCTTCCTTTTCTAAGTCCAATCTTATAAGAAAAAAAAGGAAAGAAAAGAAAAGAAAAAAAGAAAACTAGAGAGAATTTGATGAGTCCTGAATTTACCACAAAAACTGTAAGAAACCCACTTAAAATAACAAGAGATAGATGTACTGTGCCCATGTGGATGGCATTTAATAGTATAAAATAAAATTTTAATATCAATGAAAATGTATTATAAAATAAAAATCATAAAAGATGAATATAGTCTATTTGCCAGGAAAAAGGAATAATTCAAGAAAATATAATAATTATAAATATTGTTCTGCAGTGAGCAGGTATATGCAAACCCACCCCCAAAGGCTGAGAGAACTGACATGCTAAAGAAAG
Organism: Mirza zaza; assembly: GCA_008750895.1. Classification (NCBI taxonomy): domain Eukaryota; kingdom Metazoa; phylum Chordata; class Mammalia; order Primates; family Cheirogaleidae; genus Mirza; species Mirza zaza. Next base: position 16,134 of record VSMD01055125.1, read on the forward strand.
AGGCCAACAAATCCAGTTTCTCAAAAATAAGCATTTAATAGGGACTTAGGAACAGAAGCAATGTCTTGGGTGGCTGCAAGACGGTTAATCCTTGCACCTACCCTCTAGAAAATGTCCTTTATATACTAAGGGTTTTTCAGTAAAGCATGAGTAACTGGTCACAGCCCAGACTTTCTTGCAAAACCCATGATTACTAGAAGGGTTAGATGTTTCTCTATATGCAGTTATCTATGCTACTGGCATTGTTTAAAGACTACTGAACATTGATCATCATGGCTGTTTTGCTTCAAAATGTCATCACTCTTGCTATGCAACAAGCTGTTTTCCTACAAATATATATATATACAATTAACATTACAGTCTTGAATTATTTAAACACACTAACTGATATATAGAAACAGATAAATCAATAATTTTAAATGAAAATTTTACATTCATCTGGAAACCTGATAGATCAAGCAAAATAAAAAAGCAAACAAAATAGAAATAAGAAATAGAAAGCAAATATCATGAAAAATAAGCAATATACATCTATTTTATGTTATGGGATACACATACATATATATACGATACATTTAAACACACACAATCACAAAAGTCATCATATGTCATTAAGTAATTTTAAATTAAACCAACAATGAGATACCACTGCCTACTTACTGTAATAGCTAAAATCTGAAACACTGACAACCCTAAACTCTGGCAGAGATGTGAAGCAACAACAGCTCTTATTTATTGCTGGTGAGAATGCACAGTGGTACAGCTACTTAGGAAGACATTTTGGCAGTTTCTTACAAAACTAAACATACTTTTTTCACATGATCTGACAATCACACTCCTTGGTATTTATCCAAATGAGTTCAAAACTTATGTCCACACAAAACCTGAATATGAATGTTTATAGCAGCTTTATTCATAATTGCCAAAACTTGGAAGCAACCCAGATATCCTTCAAAGGTGAATGGGTAAACAAACTGTGCTGTAACCATGTAATGGAATATTGTTGAGTA
>VSMD01055131.1:0-30756 GCA_008750895.1 Mirza zaza
CAGACATTGTAAATTGAGATTAACAAACAAAAGAAATAGAAAATAGTACGAAGTACAGACAGTGAATGGGAACATATGGCATTGTTCACTTCTTGATGAGAATAAAAAAATAACCGACCTCATTTGTGTCATATTTTTATTTTAACTGATAGGATGAGATGACATGATGCTAAATGAGATTTTGGAATTTGTTTCAAATAGAGTTATCCTGAATGTTTTTTAAAAAAATAATGACTTGATACAATTGCTTATTTTCTTCTTCCAATAACCTTATTATGAACTCTGTTTTATCCACCAGACTTCCAGAAGTCTAAGACAAATATTTTTCATTGTTCTTGCTAGTCTGCATTTAATGGTTATTAAAGTCCCAAAGAAGTCATAAGATTTTCCAACTGTGATCAACACAATCTTTAAAATATAGAAAGATTTATCTCTAAAGTAAAAGTGAGACTACATGGAGTACTATGTCTATGGTTATATCAAATAAGCAGATCCCAACTGATCTGTGAACATGAAGCTAAAGGTACAGGCACATCAGGTATTATTTTTTAATGAAATTTTATTTACAATAGTGTAGATAGAGGTTAATGTTATAAATATGTCACATTGGATTTAATATAGGTTAGTTGTCCAGACCACAATTTGAAACTGAATTTTTCAGAGCTTTAAATACTTATTCTTTTGCTTTTAGAGCTTGCACATAAATTGGCAATATTTTACTTCTCAGATATTTATCCTACACCTTGGGCATGCTGCCACCAGGGGGAGGTAGTGTGCTGCCATTGTCTGGTTATAAAGGCAACCTGAGTGTTCCTGAGTTTCAAAATGGTGACATGAAGCTCTTCCACAAGATATGACTTATGGTCTTTTCTTTAAATAAATATAAAATGATCTTTTCTTTTAACAAATATAAAGTGGCTAATTCTTTGGGATATTTAAAACATATTTCAATCATGCTTTCTTCTCTTTTTATTAAATACCAATTGATGTATTTCCTGTAAAACTGTGTATTTTTCTATTTATAGAGAAAGATCATAATCTTATCCTATCACACCATGGTTGATGGTGTTTATTTTTCCTTGTATATTTTAATAAAATTATATTAAATGTGAAAGTATGGTTAAATCCATTTTTACCTAACATTTAATTAAAATATTTTCCCAAGTTTTCAAGAAAACTTCATAATTAATAATTTAATATTTATTTTCAAGGTTTTCTTTTGGATGTACCATAATAAAATAATCCAATTTAATAGTGAGTACATGTGGTGTTTGTTTTTCCACTATTGTGATACTTCACTTAGGAGAATGGTTTCCAGTTCCATCCATATTATTGGAAAAGACATTAATTTTATGGCTTAGTACATCGTATACGTATACCACATTTTATTAATGCACTCATGAATTGGTGGACACTTGGATTGATTCCACATCTTTGCAATAGTGTACTGTGCTGCACTAAACATTCTAGTGCAAGTGTCTTTTTGATAAAATGACTTTTTTTTCTTTGGGTAAATAGCCAGAAGTGGGATTGCTGGATCAATAGTAGGTTTTAGTTCATTGAGGAATCTCCATACTATTTTCCATACAGGTTGCACTAGTTTTCAGTCTTACCAACAATGTGTAAGTGTTCCTTTCTCTCTGCATTCACACCAGCATCTATTGTTTTGGGACTTTTTGATAAAAGCCATTCTCACTAGAATTAGGTGATATCCCATTGTGGTTTTGAGTTGGATGTCCCTGATGATTAGTGACGTTGAACATTTTTTCATATGTTTGTTTGTCATTAGTCTGTCTTCTTTTGAAAAGCTATTTGTGTCTTTTGCCCACTTTTTAATAGGGTTGTTTTTTTCTTGATTTGCCAGAGTTCTTTGTAGATTTTAGTTATTAGCCTTTTATCCGATGTATTGCATAAGAATATTTTCTCCCATTCTGTAGGTTGTCTGTTCACTCTGTTGATTGTTTTGTTGGCTGTGCAGAAACTTTTAAATCAAGTCTCATTTACTGATTTTTGTTGTTGCTGTATTTGCCTTTGGGATCTTCATAAGTTCTTTGCCTAAGCCAATATCTAGAAGAGTTTTCCCAACATTTTCATCTAGAATTCTTATAGTTTCATGTCTTAGGTTTAAGTCTGTGATCCATCTGGAATTAGTTTTTCTGAGTGGTGAGAGGTGTAGATTCTCTTTTAATCATCTACATGTGACTATCCAATTTTCCCAGAATGATTTATTGAGTCAATTTTCTTTTCTCCAGTGTATATTGTTGTCTTCTTTGTCAAAGGTCACATGGCAACATGTGGATGGTTTTATATCTGGGCTCTGGATTTATTTGGTCTGTCTCTCTATTTTGTGCTAATACCATATACTGTTTTGGTTACTATAGCTTTGAAGTATAAAGTCTGCTAAAGTGATGCCTCCTTTGTTCCTTTTGCTTACAGCTATTCAGGCTCTTTTCTGGTTCCAAACAAAGCACAGAATTATTTTTCCTAAATCTTCAAACAATGACATTGGTATTTTGATGGGGATTGGATTAAATCTGTAAATCACTTTGGGTAGTATAAACATTTTGACAATATTGGTTTTGCTGATCCATGAGCATGATATGTTTTTCCATTTGTTTACATCATCTGCAATTTCATTCCTCAGTGATTCATAGTTCTTTTTGTAGAGTTCTTTCACCAACTTGGTCAAATATATTCCTAGGTATTTTATTTCCTTTGTAACTACTGTGAAAGGTATTGAGTCTTTGATTTGATTCTCAGATTGACTGTTGTTGGTGTATAGGAATGCTATTGATTTGTGAACATTGATTTTGTAACCTGAGGCTTTGCTGAGTTTGTCAATTCCAGGAGTTGATGGAATCTCTTGACTGAATATTTGGGATTTTTCTAGATATAAGATCATATACATTATCAGCAAAGAGTGACAGTTCGACCTCTTCTTTCACCATTTGGATACCCTTAATTTCCTTCTCTTGACTAATTGATCTGGCTAGGACTTCCAGCAGTATGTTAAGTGGTGACAGCAGCATCCTTGTCTGTTCCAGTTCTAAGTGGGAATGCTTTTAACTTTTCCCCATTCAGTATGATGTTGGCTGTGAGTTTGTCATGTATGGTTGTTATAATTGTGAGATATGTTCCATCTATGCCTATTTTGTTAAGAGTTTCTGTCATAAAAGGGTGCTGAATTTTGTCAAATGTTATTTCTGCATCAATTGAGATGATTATATGGTCTTTGTTTTTGCTTCTGTTTATGTAGTGAATCACATTTATGTATGTTGAACCATCCTTGCATCCCCAGGATGAAGCCCACTTGATTGTGGAGGATTATTTTTTTTATTACCTCATATAATGGGGGTACAAATATTGTTAGGGCTACATATCTTGCCCCTGTCCCCTCTTCCCCCACCCCGCTATGCCAGAGCTTCAAGCATGTCCAGCCTCTTCAATAAGAAATGAAAAAGGAGAGATCACAACAGACTCCACAGAAATACAAAACATTATGTTTGACTACTATAGAAATCTATATACCCAAAAACTACAGAATGAAGATGCAATGGACAGATTCCTGGACTCATACAACCTCCCTAGGTTTACCCAGGAGGTAACTGAGTTCTTGAACTCATCACATGTTCTTGAACAATCACATGCTCAGAAATTGAAGCAGTAATTAAAAACCTCCCCAAACAGAAAAGTCCCGGGCCAAATGGCTACACTTCAGAGTTCTACCAAACATATAAAGATGAACTCATACCTATACTACAGAAACTATTCCACACCATTGAGAAGGATGGTATTCTGCCTAACTCATTCTATGAAGCCAATATCACCTTGATACCAAAGCCAGGAAAGGATGCAACAAAAAAAGAAAATTACAGACCAATATCCCTCATGAATATAGATGCAAAAATCCTAAATAAAATTTTAGCAAATAGAATTCAGCAACACATCAAAAAAGTAATTCACCATGACCAAGTGGGATTTATACCTGGGATGCAAGGCTGGTTCAATATACGCAAGTCTATAAATGCAATTCACTTTATAAATAAAAGCAAGAACAAAGACCGTATGATTCTGTCAATAGATGCAGAAAAAGCATTTGACAAAATCCAACATACCTTTATGAGGATTATTTTTCTGCTGTGCTCCTGAATTCGGTTTGCTAGTATCTTACTGAGGATTTTTGCATCTATATTCATAGGGGCTATTGGTCTGTAGTTTTCTTTTTTTGTTTTGTCTTTTCATTTCGTATGGAGTTGATACTGGCTTCACAGAATGAGTTGAGAAGAATTCCTTCCTTCTTGATGTTACAAAATAATCTCTGCAGTATGAGTACCAATTCTTCTTTTTAGGTCTGATAAAATTTGGCTGTGAAACCATCTGCATTTTTATTGGAAGATCTTTTATTGCTGCTTCCATTTTGTTGCTCATTATTGGTGCATTCAGGCATCCTATTTCTTCCTCCTTGAGCATTGGGAGGTTGTGTGTTTTTAGGAATTTGCCCATTTCCTCTACATTATTGAGTTTTTGTGGGTAGAGATTTTTATAGTATTCACAGATGATATTTTGTATTTCTGTGGTATCAGTTGTAATATCTCCTTTTCATTTCTGATTGAGCTTATATGGGTCCTTTCTTTTCTATTTCTGGTTAATCTAGCAAGAGGTCTATCAATTTTATCTTTTCAAAGAGCCAAGTTTTTGTTTCATTAACTCTCTGTATTATTTTTTTGTTTTTGATTTCATTTAGTTCTGCTATGATCTCAGTTATTTCTTTTCTTCTGCTGGGTTTGGGTTTGGTTTTCTCTTCCTTTTCTAGTTCCTGAAGGCAATTAATTTGATTGTTGATTTGTGATCTTTTTGACATAGGCAGCTAAGGCTATGAATTTTTCTCTTTGGGCTGCTTTTGCTGAATCCCATAGATTTTGATAACTTGTGTCCCTTTGTCATTTAATTTTAGGAATCATTTGATTTCCATCTTGATTTCCACCTTGACCCAATAATTGTTAAGCAGGTTGTTTAATGTCCATGACTTTGTGTAAATTGAGTATTTCTGTTGGAGATGGTTTCTAATTTTATTCTACTGTGGTCTGAGAAGATACATGGTGTAATTTTTTTCTTTTTTTTTTTACTTTGTTGAGAAATAAGGCCTAAGATGTGATTAATCTTAGAGAATGTTCCATATCTTAAAGAAGAATACATATTCAGTAGTTTTGGGTACAATATTCTATAAATATGTTAGGCCCATTTGCTCTAGAGTCACGTTTAAGTCCAGTGTTTATTTTCTGCTTGGAGGATCAGTCCAGTTCTGTCAGGGGGTGTTGACATCCTAGCTATTATGATGCTGTTCTTTATCACTTTGTTTAGATCTCATAGAGTTTGCTTTATGAATCTGGGTGTATCTGTGCTAGGTGCATAAATATTTAGGATTGTTATGTCCTCTTGTTGAATTTCTCCCTTTACCATTATATAAAAACCATCTTTGTCTTTCTTTACTATTATTGAAGTCTATATCTGGCTTGTGGGCCTGTCCCCCATTCCCGAAGTTCAATCTCTGACCATGCCGGGGAGAAGAGTGCTGGCCCCAAGTTTCTTATAGGCTATTCAAGCAGGTTTGATGCTCTTCTTGTGTTGCCATTGTCTTGCTGTCTGTCATTACCTCTTCCCAGCAGTGAGAATTGTTTTGGGTCCCCTAGCTTAAAATCTCTAAGATGGTAGGTGGTACTAATGAATATGAATCAGGCATCACCTGTTTGCTTGAGTAGAAAGACACTATGATGAGCTATAGAGTTATTCTCCCTGTCACTGGTTGATGATTGTGTGAAAGAGCCAGCTGCTGAAATTTTTTTTGTGCCTGTGGTAGGCTCTGGTCCCCCAGGCAGAGTACTTGAGTGCCCCAAGTTTTAGGAGGGCCCATGTAGCTCCAGGGGGCTGCTTAATCTCTACCACCACTGAGGTGAGCAGAGGACCAAGGCAGTTTATAGCTCAGCTGCAGGAGCCTGAAAGGGTTTGCAAAGCCCTGGTGGGACTCAAATTGCTTTTACAGCCATCAGGGGGAGCTGTTGTGGTGGGAGGCAGTCAGGACAAACACCCCAAACAGGGAAGGCTGTTCACAGAGGAGGGGGCTAAATGCTTGAGTGTTAAGGCCACACTCTTATCCAGTAGTGCATTTTTTCTGCAGGTAGGGTGGGCTCTCCCCCAAATCCCTGCTCCCTGGATCCCCACAGAAGACTCCTCTCAGTTCAGTCCACACGTGCTCCCTTCACCACCCAAGTCCAGCTCTCAAACCTCCCCCTGGTCTGTGTGTCTGACCCACTAGCATACGTCTCCATGAAAAGCCTGTGGGCAGGGAGTTCCCAGATTGTGCGCCCCTGTTCCACTGCAAATCCTTGAAGGAAAAGGTGTGGGTCCCTCTGTCTGTGGGGACCTCAGCCAGGAGCACGTGCCCACCGGAGAGAAGTGTCTGCTCTTGATCTTCTTGGCACAAACTTCTCTCCCTGTTGTAATGCGTGGGGGGAGGGGCCACAGCACTCAGTCAGTTGGTGTTTCTGAGTATGAGGTATTTGGTTGCCATGGAGCCATGGGCTAGGCCATTCCTTTCCAAATACCACCCCTTATCCAACGTGGTGGTTCTCCAGTGGGAGGATAGGCATACTCACAGATCCCCATTCCTCAGCACCCCACCACTCTCTCCCATCAGATATGTCTGCATGGGCTTCCTTCCCACCCGAGTCCAGCTCCCAGGCTTCTCCCGAGTCCCCCTGCAACCCTTCTCATGTTCAGGGGGCACTGGGACTGGCTTGCTTATCTGAGCTGCCTGCGAAATGTCAGCAGACAGGAATTTCCCAAATTGTGCACCCCCGTTCCACCACAAGTCCTCAAGGAAAGTGGTGGGGGCCCTGTTCTCTGTGGAAACCTCAGCCTGGAGCATACACCTGTTGTAGAGAAACTGCCATTTGTGAACTTACCAGCTCAAACTACTCTTGCAATCATAATGGGTGGGGGAGAGGCTGCAGCTTCCAGTCAGCCTGAGCTCAAACTGCTTTTTCAGTTGTCCTAGTTAGGGGAGGAAGTGTCTGGATGGAAGGAAATCAGCACTCCGGCCTCTCCTTTCGTGGCACTCTCCTTCTTGGGGGAGCCCCTCACGGACTGCCCAAACTCCTAGGACTCACTAGTTCATGCCACTATTTCTTACTTGCTGCTGTGCCTGGGCTCATGGATGGTGGAAAAGCCTTCAGTAAATTTAGTGTCCCACTGTTCACTGAAGGCATGTAGGAGGGAGATTGCCTACTTTTTAGTGAGGTTGTTTTTGTCTTGCTGATTTGAGTTCCTTGTAGATTCTGGATATTAGTCCTTTGTTGGATGTATAGTTTGTGAATATCTTCTCCTATTCTGTAGGTTGTCCATTTACTCCATTGATTAGTTCTTTTGCTGTACACTTTTTAGTCCTATTAAGTCCCATTTATTTATTTTTGTTTTTGTTGTATTTACACTTTTAAGGTCTAAGTCAAGTTCTTTGCCTAGGCCAACGTCCAGAAGAGTTTTTCCTAGATTTTCTTCTAGGATTTTTATGGTTTCAGGTCTTACATTGAAGTCTTTTATCCATCTTTCTTATCTTCTAACTTTTTTAACTCACATTAAATTTCAAATCTGACATTTTCCAGATTTCCTAAGGAGCTTTGATGTTGAAGCTCCCTTCAGATTTGCTTCCTTTCTGCAACAAAATAGTCCTAACTATAACCATGTCATCAATGGATTTTGGTTTTAAGGATGTGTGGGCGAAGAGACAATGCAGGAAACCTTTACATGCTGACATGTGCAAGAGGCATCATTCACCATAAGAAGTAGAACCAGCATGAATGGGTGGACGTTGCAAGAAGGTAGGTTTCTTAACCAATCTGGTAACCACTGAAGTGTAGCTTTCCAAAGTTGGAATGAGCTACTGTGGGATGCTGAGAGCTCCCTGTCACTGGAAGTGTTTAAACATAGACTGAATGATCACTGAGAGAAGGCTTAGGTGATTCTAACATGTGGTGAGGGCTGAGAACCACCTTTAGAACTAATAGTTCTCAAACTCCAATGTGATGTCAGAATCACATAGGAAGCTTATAAAAATTTCAAATATTACTTTGGGTTGGGGGGTTGGGCAGAGATCATAATCATTACTTTTTGGGTTAAATCTGCCTTTTAAATGGTATCTCAGGTGCTTCCCTTTCAGTTATCTGAGCACTACATTTTGAGAAACCTGTTCTAAGCTTGTTCTAAGATATTGGCTGCCACAAGGGGACAAGAAAGGTTTTCTTGGTTTTTTTTGTTTTTTGTTTTTTTATTTTTTTTAAGTTAAGAAGGTAAAATTTGTTCTAGCTGTGTTTTCTTACTACTAATCCTGAGTACCCACATGCCCCTCTGTCATATTCTAATTTTCTAGAATTCTGTATTGTTACAATCATCCCTCTTTTCCTTTCTTACCAGATCTGTTGTTTCTTGGTTTCAATTTTACTATCATTACTGGGCCAAGAATGGAAAACAACTAATAAGGCTGAGTGTAGTGGCTCACACCTGTAATCCTAGTGCTCTGGAAGGCCAAGGTGGGAGGATCACTTAAGGTCAGGAGTTTGAGACCAGCCTGATCAAGAGTGAGACCCGTCTCTACTAAAAATAGGAAAAATTATCTGGACATGGTGGCATACACCCATAGTCCCAGCTACTTGGGATGCTGAAGCAGGAGGATCACTTGAGTCCAGGAATTAGAGGTTGCAGTGAGCTATGATGATGCCACCACACTCTAGCCAGAATGCTAGAGTGAGATTCTGTCTCAAAAAGAAAAAAAAAAAGCCAACTAATAAATCCTACATGAGTAAAAACGACCACAGGAACAGCTATGGTAGAGTAAATAGTCACTAAGGTCAGGGTTACTTCAGGACAGCCCTGCATAAGTGCAGCCTGAGTATCCCCCCCCCCCATGTACACACTGCAACAGACAATGCTAACTGACCATGGCCTTGCTGCTCAGCCACCCAAGACTTGTCGGAATGTGTAAGATTTAGTATGAGACACAACGTATGTATCCGTTCAAAATTTAGGAATTACTAGAAAGCAGGAAAGCCGAAAAAGGTAACAAAGGCAACAAAATCAAGGCAAGGAAAAGGTTGAAGAGAATATAGGAAAATCTTTTCAGAGAAAAGATAATGACTTCCACTTCATTTCAACAATAAGTTCTCAACAGTATTTATTTAACTACTTCATTTATTTATAACATACCATGTTTCCCTGAAAATAAGACAGGGTCTTGTATTTATTTTTCCTCAAATAGACATCCGAGGGCTTATTTTCAGGGGATGTGTGTTTTTTTTTTTTTTTAAGTAGGGTACAACAATCTACATTTATTCAAATATAGTTAAGTCATCTTCTTCTAGAACATCATAACTCTTCAAACCCCGAATTCCATCCTGAATTTCTTGCGACTCTATTTCCTTTAGAACCATTGGCCCTAATCTCTCATGTCAGCACTAGAGCTCTCATGGGGCAGATGAGAAGGACTGCTCATCTTCTTTACCGCTCCAAAGAGATGAAATGCATGGGTTGTATAGATACGCTGCGTAGCCACGCCCATCAGTAGGTCTTATTTTGGGGGTAGGGCTTATATTGTGCGAATGCTTAGAAATCCTGCTAGGGCTTATTTTATGGGTAGGTCTTATTTTTGGGGAAACATGGTATTTATTTAACTTATTTGAATAGGTTACATATTCTTTCCTGAACTGCATATTAAGAGGTCACCAATGAATACTAATGCCAAACCTGAAACTATTGTAAAATTAAATAGATTTAATTATTAACCAACCATATAATTATACTTACCATTAGCATTTATTAAAGAATTTATATTACATGAAAACACAAGAAAAGTCAATAAAATTATAGATTAAAATCCTTTCTCTAAAGTATTTGAACGAGATGTTCTTAATAGTTGCCAATGATTCAGAAGTTCCAAAAGATACTGAGGTGGAAGAGTGCTAGTTATTTGGGCTTCTATGATCTAGACACTGAATGAGACTTTGTTGTGCTGGTCTGACAAATATCATCTGTATGTTTGGATGAATAGTTTTCTCTCTTTGGCTTAGTTTCTTTATTTTTATGTGGGGATGGAAATATCTACTTTTTTCCTGGGGGTGGGGTGGGTGTTGAGTGAATTTGTTCCTGTATCATGTATAGTCATGTGTTGCCTAACAATGAGGATATATTCTGAGAAATGTGTCATTAGACAATTTTGTCAATGTGTGAATATCAGAGTGGACTTACACAAACCTAGATGGTACAGCCTAATACTCACCTTGGCTAGATGGTACAGCCTGTTCCTCCTACACTACAAACCTATACAGCTTGTTACTGTGCTGAATACTGTAGGCGACTGTAACACAATGCTAAATATTTCTATATCTAGACATAGAAAAGGTACAGTAAAAATATGGTATAAAAGATCAAAAATGGTATACCTGCACAGGACACTTACCTTGAATGGAGCTTGCTGGACTGGAAGTTGCTCTGGGAGAGTCAGTGAGTGGTGAGTGAATGTGAAGGCCTAAGACATCACTGTACCCTACTGTGGACTTTATAAACACTGTACACTTGGGCGATACTAATTAAAAATTTTTCTTTGATAATAAATTAACCTTAGCTTCCTGTAACTTTACTACTTTATAAAGTTTTAAATTTTTTTAAGTTTTTGAATCTTTTATAATAATACTTAGCTTAAAATACAAACACATTATACAGTTGTAGAAATATATTTCTTTCTTTATATCCCTATTCAATAAGCTTTTTGAATTTTTATTATTTTACTTTTTAAACTTTTATTTATTTATTTTTTTGAGATAGAGTCTCACTTTGTTGCCCAGGCTAGAGTGAGTGCCATGGTGTCAACCTAGCTCACAGCAACCTCAAACTCCTGGGCTCAAGCAATCCTTCTGCCTCAGCCTCCTAGGTAGCTGGGACTACAGGCATGCGCCACCATGCCCGGCTAATTTTTTCTATATATATTAGTTAGCCAATTGATTTCTTTCTATTTATAGTAGAGACGGGGTCTCACTCTTGCTCAGGCTGGTTTCGAACTCCTGATCTCAAGCAATCCGCCTGCCTCAGCCTCCCAGAGTGCTAGGATTACAGGTGTGAGCCACTGAGCCTGGCCTTTCTAAACTTTTTTGTTAAAAACTAATACATAAACACACTCATTAGCCTAGGCCTACTGAGGGTCAGGATTATCAATATCACTGCTTCTACCTCCACATCTTGTCTCACTGGAAGGTCTTCAGGGGCAGTAACATGCATGGAGCTGTCATCTCTATGATAACAATGCCTTCTAGAATACCTTCTGAAGGATCTGCCTGAGACTGCTTTACAGTTAACTTTTCTTTTTATAAGTAGGAGTACTTTAAGATGATAAAAAGTACAGGATAGTAAATACTAGGCAACAGGAATTTTTCCATTCCAGTATATCTCATGGGACCACCATGATACATGCAGTCTGTCATTGATTGAAATATCACTATGCAGCATATGACTGTAATACTAAATATTTAATATGTTAACCCAGTGAAATTTATAGGCTGTAATTGTTTCATGGTATTTCTTTTGGTATCACCATTATTTTTATGAAAATATGCTTATTAATTCCCGACCTGCTAACATTTGAGAATGTAAGGAAATCTACTTATGCTAAAGAATCATACATTAAAAATTCAAAAAGAATACACACTAAACATTTCTGCAAATGTGCATTTTGAATGTTTTTGTTCATTGTAGGTCACTATGTACCATCCTCTCCCTAGCTCAATGAACAATTTGCCTGTCTATACCTAAAAGGCAACAGTTCTGGGATTTTTTTTTCTTGGCAGGAATACTTGGAAATTTTAAACAACTTAAATATCAACTGACTTATGTTCCTCTTACCCTTTCATGGAAATGTCAAGCATTCTTATATTCAATACTAATGAACAACCACCAATTGTTTTAATTTCATTATTTTCTCAACTGAAAGAGTGCTTACAGAGCACAGAAATAGCTCAGCTTTCTTTTTATAGCTCTCCAGCTGTAAAACAAGTTTAGATTGAGAGACTAAAAAATTCAATTTTTCCCCCTGAATAGAATTCTTTTGATTAAATTTGCCTTCTTGATCCACCTCCCAATTAAAAAAAAAAATTGGCCCCAAAGATAGGATTTAAAACCGAGGGCTTGCAAGGTCTTCAAGAGGTCACCCAAGTCATTTGCTTGTCTCTAACCAGGACGGAATTATATATATTTGCACTGTCGGAAATCTACCTGCTCTTAGAAATAGCCAGAGAAAGTTCTGCCACCTTAAATGGTAACAAATTCTAGGAGAGAGAGTTTGGCTTTCTCTCCCATACCCGGGGCAACGCACACAGCACACAGCACACCACAACGAAAAACCTGAATTGCAATCATTTTCAAATGTAATCTAAATAGTGTGACTTGCTGAATAAACTCTTCCCCTGACTTGCTACTCCATGGGGAAAATGTTAGAGGAGATTTTGGAAATAACATTTGTCCTTTTATAGCAATAAATGTCTTCTTTAGTTCACTAAATGACATAATCTAGATTTAGACATGTAAATGTGTCTCCCAAAAGAATATAGCTTTCTTTCTCAATTCTGGGGAATAGTTTAGTATTATAATAGGAGATGAAGGTTGAAGGTGTGGTCGTTGTTGTTGCTATATTAGAACAATAGAGAGAGCCAGATGTGACCCTCAGCTCATGGAGGCTGGTTTGGAAAGTGTGTGGGGGGAGGAACACTCGCCATGCGGACTGTGATCTGGTATGGCCACAGCTGCAGGGCGTGGGGCTACAGTCAGGGCAAGGAGAGGGCACGAGAGTGCCAAGTCCTTGTTCTGTGTAGTGTGTTCTTTGGCTGCAGCTTCTCCCAATGCTTTACGGCTTTTCTGACACTTGAAAAACGTGGCAGGGATCTCTGTCACCTGAGCCTCTTTTCTAGAAGTTGTGTAACCTTGTTCAGGGACTGTCCATTCTAGGGCATCAAGGGAAGAACCAGCCTTGTAATCAACCGTTGTCACCATGCTATCTCATGCTCCTTGCACCAAAAATGACTTCCTAATTGAGTTTGCTGTTTCTAATTGTATTTATGTGGAAACAGCTTTGCTGGTGTCTGTCTCAGAGTGCCTGAGAGAACTGTGCACTTACCTGTTTAATCTGTACTGATTATGGGACTCTCTTTCCTTCACTGCATTATATTCATTTTGATACTTGAGGAGTTGTTCTCTCATTTTGGAGACCTCTGTGGAGAATGCTTCTGGGAAGTTATCAGCTTGCTGCAGGTGAAACTGCTGGTGTTGTATTTGCTCAGTGAACCGTTTGACATTCTGTAGCAGCCGGATCTCCGACTCTTGGGTGCTGGGAAACATGAAAACAGATTTGCACAATGAGAAGTATACACCCTCAATGTGCTTAGTGTCTCCTTGGGGGTCTAGTGAGGAAAGCTGCTCCCCATTCCTGGGTTCAATTCAACCCAGTAGCATTTTGGTGCCCAGTAAAGGTGGCCCTCCATATCCATGGGTTCCACACATCCATGGATTCTATCACCCACAGACTGAAAATGTGTAAAGAAAATTTTCATCTGTACTGAACATGTACAGACTTTTTCTTGTCATATAGCCTCGAAACCAAGGTCCTCAATCTTTTGGGCACCAGGGACCAGTTTCATGGAAGACAATTTTTCCACGGAATTGGTGGGGGCGGGACGGAGGCAGAGCTTAGGAGGTGATGCAAGCAGTGGGGAGAGGCTTTAAATACAGATGAAACTTCCCTCCCTGGCCTGCCGGCTGGTCAATTCCTACCGTGCAGGCTTCCCCACATTCCTAACTTTCATGGAAGATAATTTTTCCACAGACAGAGGGGGTGGTAGAGCTCTGCGGCCCGGGGGATTGGGGACCACAGCTCTAAATAATACAGAACAACTATTTACATAGCATTTACATTATATTAGGTATTATAGGTGATCTAGAGATGATTTAAAGTATACAGGAGGATGTGAGTAGGAGTATGTTATATGCAAACACCACACTATTTTACATCTGGGACTTTAGCATCTGTGGATTTTAGTATCTTGTCAGAGGTCCTAGAAACAATCCCCCATGGATACTGAGGGATGATGTACTCTATAGCACATAGCATGTCCCTGTACTACTATGTTAGGTGCTAGAGGTAAATAAGGCTGGCCTCAAGAAGTTTGCAATCTAAGCAGAGAGGAGGAGACATAAATAGGTGGCTGGAATACCAGGTTACAAGTACTACCACTGGTGTCTAGATGAAGTCACTTGGAGATGACAAAGAAAGGATTTGAATGTAATAGCATGAGAATGTGATATTTGCATTTGACTTTGAAGAATGATCATGACTTCATAGGAGGGGTAAATGATAGGAGAACTTCCCCAACAACTCTGGCTTTCTTAAATTCTTCTGACATGATTGTAGGAAAATCTTTTCTCCCTTAGTGAACTAAGAAAAGACATAAATTTTTCCAATGGTACTATACTAGGAAACTAGGAAGAAAAATTTCCCTATGAAATAATGGACATAAATTAATTTACAGATTTCTGATCCTAACTTGGATGCCTAGCTAGAGCTGGACTTGAATGACACAGGAGAAGGCAATTCTTACAACTGCAATTACATGCTCTATCTAGGGAATGGGGCTAAACATCTGGAAGAAGTTGTAGAAACTGGACTTGGCAGAATCCCCAGTGTCTTCTAGAACTGACCTATGCCCCAGCCCTACCAATAGACATGATTCTTCTTTCCCAGAAACCCTCATGTTAGCTATCTCTCCTATTCAGAAGCAATCCCTTGCCATTTCCTGTTTTAAAGCCAGCACTCTACTTTTGGTCTAAGCTCCCCACCCAGTTTCTTCACCAAGAGAAATCTTCAGAGATATCCAGTAAATGATTAAGCCTGTCTCCAATGAAATTGCCAGCTCCATCCATATTCCCAGGCTTTGAAATGTCATTTGCTCAATGGCATCTAGCAAAACATTTACTGGGACATAACATGTTCCAGGCACTGTGTTAGGTACCAAATAGCAACAATAGTTGCAATGACACCACAAATCATTTCCATTGATGACAGCTGAAGTTATTCTCTTACATTGCAACTTCCTTGAATGTTAATATACTTTGTATATCTAAAGTTACCTGATCTCTTTAATGTGTCAGTCTTCAACTATTAGAATTGTAAGGTGTCAGCCCAGGCCACAGTGCCTGTTTTCCCACAGAAAGAGGACGACGAAATGGTTAGGGTTCCAGCCAGAACACAAATGGCAATTTAACCAAATGTATATATAATACTTGAAATACAGTGTCAACAGAGGGGAATTTAAAAGCTCTTCTAACATGGTTTCTAAGGAAAACTCATTCAATTTTAGTTCAATATTTCCAGCCTGTATCTCCCCAGCTGCAGCTCCAGAAGGCATGAGTGGAGGGTCCACTTCATCATGCCTTTCCCATCCACTGGGCGGTGGGAGTGGGAGAGAATAGTGGGTGTTTGTAACGGCAAGAGAGGGAACTAAGCTAGGGGTCAAGAGGAGGTATAATGTGGGTAGTAGAAAGAAGTAACTGTTCTGCAACACGACCTGGAAGCAGAAAGAAATAACGCCTGAGTCCTGCATTGCTATTCATCACTGGGGCCCAGGGAGCTTAGCTGTGGGCCAGGGGAGGAGAAGTCAAGTCAGAGCACCCTATAAAATTCCAATGGGCTCTAGATAAGAGCTGTCCAGACGGTGAGAAATGCTACAATGTTCCTTGAATCTACAAAGAGGCTTGAAGGGATACCCTGAGATCTGCATGGAGTTTTCTGCCAGTTAAGTGCAGTGTGCAGTGTATCAAAAAATATTACTATAGACTTTCCATTTAAAGCCTCAAAATCACTGAGTTCTGCCTAGGAGCAAGTCTTAATCAAAAAGGGGTGGAAACTGATAGACAAATATCCCAGTTTCCTCACTCTTCAGCAAGAGAGTTCTCGTGTGTGTTGTGCGCAGACAGGCAGAGGGTCCTCTGCGAGACCAAGCCCCAGTGGCCCGCAGTGTAATCCCACAGATTAATACATCCCCCTCTGGAGTCCTGCCATCCCAGTCTCACTTCCCCACTCTCTCATGATACTTTCTTGTATCACTTCTCAAACCACTTGCACTCAAATCCTCGCTCCAGGGTCTGCTTTGGGGGAATGCAAATATGGACAGATCTTATCATGAGTAAGAAATTTAAAGACGATAAAGAATGTCTCCATACTGATAAATAGCATACCTCACCACGGTGTCATGCAGCAAGGTATACTTGGCTTTTAACTCCGCCACTCTGGTTCCAGGAATTTTTCCCATAGAATGTAACTAGCAAAGAGAACAAGGTCACTATTAATCATCACTCTCTTTAGGCTTAAGCAGGACATACAAAGGATATGTGAATATTTTATAAAATCTTTCAGTTAAACATTAGAGAGGACACACATGAGGCAGTGTGGTCCATTGGAAAGATGCTGGATTTTTGGAGAAAAGAGTTGTAGTTCTTTTCTGCCCTCAGTAAGTTCTTTGTTCTTAGGCAAGTCTTTTCACTTCCCTAGGCTGTGATTTCTTCATCTGGAAATTGAGGAAATTGAGTCAAATTCTTCTAATTCTAAAAATTAGAAGGTTTAGCAAATAATCTGAAGATTATTTCAAGGTTTAGCAAATAATCTGAAGAGTGTAGGTTACTAGGATGGCTGTTTGTAAGTTTAGAAAATGAATAATTATTGAACACCTATAATGGGTAAGTGTTGCTCATCAGTTATTTCCTTTTCAAAAATGTTTTGTGAAGTAGAGATTGTCATCTCCGTTTGAAGCTAAAGTTTAGAAAAGTTCAGTGATTTGTTGAATGTTGTAGAGCTAGTTAAAGGCAGAGTCAGAATTTAAATGCAGGCGGTTCCGCTCCAAAAACCCATGACCATTTCCCAGGACCACAGTGCCTCTGCCTCCACTATCAAAGCAGCATGAGAAGTCCACGCAGTACACGAGAAGGCATTATTTGTTCCTTTTTCATTTCTGATAAAAGAATTTTTGACTTACTGTCTGAATTAGGTGACAATTAGTTAATAGACATAACACAATATTACACACTAAGGTTCTACCTTATTAAAACCATAATGCAATGAACATTTCTATTAGCTTTGATTTTAACTGAACTGCTAGTGACACAGTATCAAAAAAAAAAGACTAAAGAAAAGATTCGTGATTTTCACCACACTGTTGTTCTTACCTCCGAAAAATTTCTTGAATCCACCTACTTTCTCCTCCCTTCCCTGATCCCAGTGTCCAAGTCACGTCATCTGTCAGCTGGGCCGCTACAAAACCTCCTGACTGCCCTGGCCTTGTTTGCACTCAGGGCTCCTGCTCATCTACTTTCCAGGGAGATCATCTTAAAAATTAGGCAAAGTCGATAGCTACATGCAGAAGAATGAATCAGGATCCCTACTTCTCACCTCTCACAAAAATCCACTCAAGATGGATATCAGATTTAAACCTAAGGCATGAAACCTTAAGAATCCTAGAAGAAGATGTTGGGAAAACCCTATCAGTCATTGGCCTAGGCAAAGAATTCTTGAGGAAGACCCCCAAGACAATCACTGTAGCATCAAAAATAAACAAATGGGATCTGATCAAATTAAAAATTGCTTCTGCACAGCCAAGGAAACCATCATTAGAGCAAATAGACAACCCACAGAATGGGAGAAAATATTTGCTCTCTACACCTCTAATAAAGGTCTAATAACAAGAATCTATCTAGAACTCAAAGGAATTAACAAGAAAAAAATCAAACAACCCCATCAAGAAATGGGCAATGGAAATGAACAGGAACTTCTCCAAAGACAGAATAATGGCCTGCAAACATAGAGAAAAATGCTCAACATCTCTAATTATTAGAGAAATGCAAATCAAAACCACAATGCGATACCACCTATCCCCAGTGAGAATGGCCTGTATTAAGAGATCCCAAAACAACAAATGCTGGCGAGGATGTGGAGAGACAGGAACACTCTTACACTGCTGGTGGGACTGAAAACTAGTGCAACCTTTGTGGAAAATAATTTGGAGATACCTCAAACAGCTAAAAATAGAAATATCATTCAACCCAGCAATAGCATTATTAGGCATCTACCCAAAAAAGCATAAGACATTCTATAATAAAGACATCTGCACCCAAATGTTTATAGCAGTACAATTCACTATTGAAAGGACATGGAAACAACCCAAGTGCCCGTCAATCCATGAGTGGATAATTAAAATTTTGTATATGTTCACAATGGAATATTACTCAATTCTAAGAAACAACAGCGAGCGAGCACCGCTTATACTATCCTGGATTAAGCTTAAGCCCATTATCCAAAGTGAGGTGACACAAGATCAGGAAAATGGGCTCCACATGTACTCACTATCAAATTAGTATTGACTGATTAAAACTATAGTGCTCAAATGGTGGTAGTATTCACCGGGGTTGGGGGGGGTAGGCCCACATCTTAGGGATGTGGTGAGCATTGTGAAGGAGAAGGGCATACCTCTAACCCTTCATAGGGAGAGGTATAAAATACAACAAAGATATAAAATAGCAAAGATATAAAATATAACCAAAATGTCAAAAAAAAAGAAACATTTAGCGGTGTCAGGCGGGTGGGAGGGGGGAGGAGAGGATGAGTGTATGCTTACCTCATTAGTGCGATGCACATCACCTGGGGGATGGATGAACTAGATTTTACAGGGGTCCTCAAAGTTTTTAAATAGGGGGCCAGTTCACTGTCCCTCAGATCGTTGGAGGGCCGGACTATAGTTTAAAAGAAACTATGAACAAATTCCTATACATACTACACATATCTTATTTTGAATTTTAAAAACAAACAGGCAAAAACACCTGCATGTGGTTTGTGGGCCGTAGTTTGAGGACACCTGAAAGCTCTGACTGGGGGTGGTGGTGGTGGCAAGGGCAATATATGCAACCTTAACAATATTTGTACCCCCATAATATGAAATAAATAAAAATTAGGCAAAGTCATGTTCTGCTGGGTGCTCAAAACTCTTCAAGTGGAATAAAATTCTATATATACCCTTGGTATTCACACCTCTGAGGTCATGCGTGACCGTGGGACACCCCCCCCCAACTCCTCTCACAACACCCTCTTCAATCTCGTAGTGCTTCTGCCACACTGGCTACCTTCGATCTCCATAAAGACATGAATCTCTTTCCTTCTCCAAGGCCTCTGCATTCGCCCTTCCTCACTTTCCTCCCATTTTGCTCCAACTCCCTCCTCACACGTCGGCTTCAATATCAGTTCATAAGACCTTCTCTGACATCCAGATCCAAGGGAGATACCCATGTACTCTGCCCCCCATCCAAAGAACTCAGTACTTAACATACAACATTAGAATCCACAATTATAAATTTATGTGATTAAAAAAATTCTTTTTTACTTCCCCAAGCTACGTAAGGCCCATAAGGGCGGGCCTGGGTTATCTTGTTCTTCACTGTATCCTCAACCAGAGTAGAATCCCAGGCACTGCGCTTTGTAAACTTATATTCATTAGCAAATGAATAAATGTAATTGTCAAAATGCATAGGTCTGAGTTTACACAGTGAGGTTTTATGGTATTTCTACCCAAATCTGGATAGAAAAACATTAAATGCAATGTGAAACTGTTTCTTTTGGAAGCATTGGGGATCTTTCATGAGGGCCATATTAGCTTGTGTGAGGCCTGGGTTCTAATCCCCACAACCCTCATTGTTTATCTGTGGGTGAAATGTAGTGCACAGGGTCTTTAAGACCATTGAGGAGGCTCTACCTCCCACTGTAGCAAATATCTTAAGATGTATTCATATATCATCTTAAACATAATTTATATGTTTTTGGCTTTTTTTTTTGAGACAGGGTCTTGCTGTATCTCCCAGGCTAGAGTACAGTGGCTTCATCACAGCTCACTGCAACCTCAAACTCGTAGGCTCAAGAAACCTTCTGCCTCAGCCTCCCAAGTAGCTGGGACCATAGGTGTGCGCCACCATGCCTGGCTAATTTTTCTATATTTTGTAGTTATGGGGTCTCACTCTTGCTCAGGCTGGTCTGAAACTACTAGTTTCAAGCCATCCTCACACCTTGGCCTCCCAAAGTGCTAGGGATTACAGTCTTGAGCCACCGTGCTCTGCCATACGTGTAACTTTTCAACTGTCAAATTGCTGGTAGTAAGTTGAGTTATGGTACATTTTGTAGACATTTAAACACATTTATTTTGGTTCTAAAGTTTTCTCTATTTTTGAGCCAATATATAACTTATTTTGGGTCTCAAACATTTTCATTGGTTTCTGAAAGGGTGTAGGACATAGGCATGATGCCCTTTAAAATCTAGTAAGATTTAGAAAAAAAAAACAACAAAAACCTTTGCATATAGATACTCTTAAAGGAAAAAAGTTGCCAGGAAAATGTTATGAAAACATAAGTGTATAAGCGTGTATTTGTGTATATATATGTGTGTACGATGAAGGCCAAGTAGGGGCTGGCCTTATAACTAGCCAACCAGCCAGCTTCAGTAGATGAACCAGTAGGTAAGGAAATTGTGGGTTCATCTATTCAAAAACACGTACAGTATTTAGTTTTGTTCTTAATCTGAAAAGACTAATTAACCTGAAAAGACCATTACCTCCTATCTACCATTCCCTGTATAACAGAAACAAACATAACATGGGCTTTGCTGTAACGTAGCGCAAAGTTTGAGGGGATAGACACAAAGAAATTACAGAATACTGAAACTATATAGTTTTCTTGTTAGTATATAATATTTGGGTTTTTGTAATTATTTTCTTTATATTGTAAGTTAAAGCAGTTAAGTACAATTATAAATTATAGACCACTCAAGGGGTGAGACTTCCAGAATGGTGGGGTGAAGAGCTTGAGGAATTCTCTCTCTCAAAGAAACATGGATTAAACTAGAAAATAACCTAAGACAAACATTTAAGGTCTCTACAAATTGACCTAAGAGCATATAAAAAATTGATAAGCATTTATTCAACAAAATCTACTGAAACTCAGTAGAAAGTGAACTATGAGCCGCATCCATCACCCCTGGGTTCCATATTCTGGGCAGGCCTGGCAGGCAGTAAAGTGCCTGTCTCTTCTGCTTTCCTGTTGCTGAAGATCTATTCCAGGTGGGTGGAACAGCTGTCCTCCTGCCCCATGGGTGACTGCAGCTGCTCAGCAGTGCCCATCCCCCCTCCCCAGTGTCCTGCTCTACGGGGCAAACAGGAAAGATCAAAGTGTCCCACATCCCCGGGTCCTGCTCAGTAACACGGAGGCTCTGACCAGGGTGGGGACTGAGCAAGCTGTGAGGACTTGCAGCTCTGCTTGGCTTTATTTGGAACAGAGCACAGACTATCCATGC
Organism: Mirza zaza; assembly: GCA_008750895.1. Lineage (NCBI taxonomy): Eukaryota > Metazoa > Chordata > Mammalia > Primates > Cheirogaleidae > Mirza > Mirza zaza. The sequence continues at coordinate 21,465 of VSMD01055131.1, forward strand.
CTAAGAGCATAGTCAAAAATAACAGCTATCACGAGGGCGAGCAGAGGAGGCTGCTAGCTTTGTGACATCAGTAGAGGTGGAGCAGAAGTTTAACAGAGCAACTGGGCTGAGAGAGTGTCAAAGTCATACTCAATACTGGTGGTCTAGGAGGCTGTGGAAAAGTCCAAGGTTGTGACCACCCAAAAACAACCAGATAAGGTGTTTCTAAGCTATCAGTGCCCGAGTGGCACTGTAAACCCCCTGAACTTTGAAAGTGGTCCTCAAGCCACACACACAGAGCCAAGGGAAAAAAGGATAAAAACCTTCCTGGCTCGCAGGGCTTAGGCACAACCTCAACCAATCCGTGGCTGACCCAGGGGCAAGCCCCAGGAAGTCAAGCTTAAAAATAAAAACAAGGAAAAAATATCAAAGCAGGAACATCAGCGGCTGTGCACACACATTGTGGGGAAATACACTTCACAGAATCAGTCCAGCCAAGTCACTAGACAAATAAACATAAGAACAGTAAAAATACCAAAGTTACAGCAACAAGAAGCCTGGAAGGATCAAAATCCAGAGTTGCTACAATATATTTTCTAAAATGTCTAGTTTTCAACAAAAAATTATGAGACAAGCAAAGAAACAAAGTGTGACCCCTACACAGTGTGAGCCTTTGTTTTTTTTTTTTTTTTCCTCTTTTTTAAACACAGGGAAAAAATAGAGGCAGAAACTGCCTTGGGGAGAGTGCAGATGTCAGACTTAACGAAGATGTCAAAGCAGCTATTACAAATATGTTTGCAGAATGAAAGGAAACCATGTTTAAAGAACTAAAGGAGAAGATAGTGAAAATTCATCAAATAGAAAATATCAATAAGGAGAAATTTTTAGGGAACCAAATTGAAATTTCTAAGTAGAAAGTTATAATAATTGAAAAATTCACTAGAGGAGTTCAACAATAGATTTGAGCAAGCATAAGAATCAGGGTACTTGAAGACAGTAGAGATTACAGTACTTCTTGCTTATCCTTGGGGCAGACGCTCTAAGACCCCCAGTGGGTGACTGAAACCGCAGATAGTACCAAACCCTATATATGCTATGCACAGAGTTCTTCCTTCTTCATAATTTCGCAGGTAGAAGATTTGTCCATGTCACCGATCTCAGCAACCTCAGGTTACAATTTTTTTCTTCCCTTATTAAGTTGAGAACTTTCACCTCTTCACTTAAAGAAAGCACTTTATAGTTTCTCTTTGGCATATCCTAATTGCCTTGTGCTTTAAGGCCCTTATTAAGTAAAATAAAGGTTACTTGAACACAAGATCTAATAACTGCGATGGCTACTAAGCAATTAACAGGCTGGTAGTGTCTATGACATGGATGTGCTGGCCCCAGGGATGATTCACGTCCCAGGCTGGATGGAACAGGACAGTATAAGATTTTGTCATGCTACTCAGAATGGCACAAAATTTAAAAGTTATGAGTTGTTTGTTTCTGGAATTTTCCATTTAATATTTTCAGACCATGGCTGACTATGGATAACTGAAACTGCAAAAAAGCAAATTGTGGACAGGTGAGCACTACTGTATATAATTTGAAGAAGAGAGAGAAAAAGCATGACGACAATGAACAGATCTTCACAGAACTGAGGGACACCTTTAAGTCCACCAATTTAATGTAATGGGAGAACCGGAGAGAAAAGGAACAAAAAATATTTGAATAAAAAACTTTCCAAATACAATAACAAAACACTAATCTACACATCCAAGAACTCAATGAATTCCAAGTAGGATAAACAAAAAGATATGCACACCCAGACACATCATGGTCAAATTGCCGAAAGCCAAAGATAAAGATAAAATCTTGAAAACAGCAATGAAAAAACCCCAAAAAGCCAGCTCATTATGTACAAGGGAATCATAATAAAACAGTTGATTTCTCATTTAAAATAATGGAGGACAGAAAGCTACAGAATGCAAGAAAAATCTCTAGCTGTTAATCGAGACTCTTGTCTCTATTAAAAGTATCTTTCAAAAATAAAAGGAAAATAAAGACATTCCCAAGAGAAGCCAAAATAGAATCATTTCTGGAAGATGTGCCTTATAAGAAATACTAAAACAAATTCTTCAGGCTGAAAGGAAGTGACACCAGGCAATAACTCAAAAACGAAGCATGTACCCAAGCAAACTGAAAACATATACTTATACAAACACTTGGACATAAATGATTATAGCAGCTTCAATTATAATAGTCAAAAAAGGAATCGACATGTCCATCAATTGATGAATGGACAAAATGTGTATATCAAAATGTATTCATATAATATGCTGGGCGCGGTGGCTCACGCCTGTAATCCTAGCACTCTGGGAGGCTGAGGCGGGTGGATTGCTTGAGGTTAGGAGTTCGAAACCAGCCTGAGCAAGAGGGAGACCCCATCTCTACTATAAATAGAAAGAAATTAATTGGCCAACTAATATATATAGAAAAAATTAGCCGGGCCTGGTGGCGCATGCCTGTAGTCCCAGCTACCTGGGAGGCTGAGGCAGAAGGATCGCTTGAGCCCAGGAGTTTGAGTTTGCTGTGAGCTAGGCTGATGCCACAGCACTCACTCTAGCCTGGGCAACAAAACAAGACTGTGTCTTAAAAAAAAAAAAATGTATTCATATAATAGAATATTATTCAGCCATAAAAAGGAATGGAGTCTTGATACCTGCTACAACATGGATGAACCTTAAAATCTACATGCTAAGTGAAAGAGACCAGACACAAAAGGCCACATATCCAGAGTAGGCAAATCTATAGAAAGTGTATTTAGTGGTTGCCTACAGATAGAGCAGTTAGACGGAGGGGAGAGACTGTTAATGGGCACAAGGTTTCTTTAGTATAGTGGGATTGTTCTAAAATTAGAATGTGATGATTATACAATTCTGTATATATACTAAAGACCATTGGAAACACTTCAAGAGAGTTTTATGTTATGCAAATTATAACTCAATAAAACTTAAATTTTTAAATGTGAATTATATTAGAAATCAAGATTTTCAGTGTAAAAGATATACAATTATAAAATCAAAGAAATAAATGAAAACACTACAAAGTTAAAATTGAATTGTAAATGAGTATAAACTCATGATTAAAAAAATTTCCTAGTTTTGTCCATTAAAATGGTCTAGAAACAATGCCCCCTCAACAACAATGAGCACTCTCAATACCCACATTGTGGTCTTTAATAACATTTCCCACTAAAAGAAACTAGCAAGTGTCAGAGAAATGGCCAATTTCAGGTCCAGTGTAGGAAAGACACAAAGTGAAGCTGAGACATCTTGTTATGCCAGAAAGCAAAAACTGTATGTAGAATATGATCTTATTTTACATATGAGTATGTGAATATACTCATCCAGAAGGATAAGAATATATAAAAATGATGTTCTCTGGGTGGTAAGAATATGTTGCTGTTTTTGTTTTTGCTTGCTTGTATTTTCTAATTTTTTCCAATGCATATGTACTGCTTTTAATAATAAAATACTATTAAAAATTTGCTTGGAGACTACTGCTGTAAACAAGAAGGAGTCAGAGCAGAATTTTGGACTGGAGGATGCTATGCTCAGATTCTAGTGGTAACACAGCCAGATTCTAGCTTTGACTTAGTGAACGCTCAGCTGTGTCTTCTCTAAGTTGAGTCCTATCTTTGACAGCAATGGTATGTGGCCTAATGGCAGGTGGGCCAAGGATGTATGTTGGCAGGTTGAAACACAGAAGCAGCAGGAAGCCTGGAGAGGTTTCCTTTCCTGTTTGCTGTCTCCATCACTCCACTGGCCTTTGGTGCCTTAGGAACTCATGAAGAAAGCTGATAAGGCAAAACACCTGATATATCTGCAGTTTCTACATAAGTTGGAGAAGCTGAAGTCACAGATGTTCAGATGGACAGTTGAAAAACTTTGTTATTTTGGTGTCCTCTACTAAATCTCTCTTAAAACTCATGAAGAAAGCTGATAAGGCAAAACACCTGATATATCTGCAGTTTCTACATAAGTTGGAGAAGCTGAAGTCACAGATGTTCAGATGGACAGTTGAAAAACTTTGTTATTTTGGTGTCCTCTACTAAATCTCTCTTAAAACTCATGAAGAAAGCTGATAAGGCAAAACACCTGATATATCTGCAGTTTCTACATAAGTTGGAGAAGCTGAAGTCACAGATGTTCAGATGGACAGTTGAAAAACTTTGTTATTTTGGTGTCCTCTACTAAATCTCTCTTAAAAAGAAAAAGACCAAACAAACCATAGAGAATAGACTTTAGCCTCCTTAAATATAAAAAATAATAATTGGGACATTAACATCCATCAAAAAGTGACTCTTCTGTGAATTGTAAACTATCTCTTTAAGCAGGTCTATCCCTACTTAGAAACTTCGGACTCAGTTCTAGTTGATGAAAAAGCTTCACTCATAAACAGTTGATATGGAAAAAAATAGTTGCATTTTCACATTGCATAATACAAACAGAAACCAAGTTTGTCACATTTCAAAAATGCAGAAACCAAGTTTGTCATGTTTTAAAAATGCAGATTCTAAGGAATATAGATCGCATAAAGGTCAATCTTAAATTGTCCAAGAGTATACACAACAAAAGGTTAGATAAAATGTCATAGGTTCACACATAGGACTTCACAATAGGCACTTGTGTTACTGAATTGCCTTGTTGGTCATTGTGGCTGGAAGGAAACATTTACTCTAGAGATAAAGTTTAACAAGAGTTCATGATTCATGGATGACATGTAATAAGGAGGAAAAAATTTCAAAAATTCAAATTGTAGAACATTCCAAGGAAAGTAATAGGTCAGTAAGAGCTTTTACCAAGTGAACTTATCTGGAAGGGGGGTCAGCCTAAAGAAACAATTAGGTGCTTGTGTGGGTGTGTACAGGGAACCTGGATTTGTCCAAGGCGATCATGGTTATTAGCCTACCCTGTTCTTGTGGCTTCTTTGATATTACCTACTGGCTTGGCCTCATCCTGGGAAATGGCTGACACGCTCTGGGAGGTAATATAAACTCAAAAGCATAAATCCTTACCATTCTCATCTCCCTCTTACCCTCTCCTTTTCACTGCTGGAAATGACATAGCCATTTCAAATTTTTTTCCAAAGGCAACTGAACTCTCCACACCACTTCATCACTCTTTTGACTTTTCCCCTTAGTTGTGATTAATATATCAAGCTTTAGCTTCGTCACACATCTGACTCATTCACCAGAAAACACTGGGCCACGTATTCCTTTCCTCCTGGTGAAGGCCAACACATCCACCTGTGCCCTCTAGCATATACTCTCCTTCCTCTTCTGGGCATTAAGTCATCAGCTCTAGCTTCTCTCCTGTATAATCTCTTCTCTTTACTGCCTTAACATAGTACTCGAGTATATCACAAGTGGACTTTGGTTTGAATTACAGTTCAGCTACCTTTTAACTATGTAACTTGGAGCAATATTTAACCAATATGTGCCTCAGTTTCTTCATCTGTAAAAGAGAGAGAGAAAAGAGTCCTCATTCCATAAGACTGGAGTAAAGACTAAATGAATCTGTGTATGTAAAGGGTATGGTATCACGGTATAAAAATAAGGGCTTCATCAGCGTCAGCTATTTTATTATCATTATCCTTCTCCTCAACCTATGAATTTGCTCATCTTTCTTATTTAACAAACAAAACAAAACCCAGCTTGGATGCTATTCTCCCATCCATCCACTACCCTTCTTTCTCTCCTTCACTTTTCATTTCATTCTTCTCAAAACAGTAGTCTCTGTTCTTTATCTCCACCCCTGCCCCTTCCAGGCACTCATCCAATCTGCAGTAACCAGACTGCCAGCACACCGCCAACTTAGTAAGCTGAACAGGTCTTCCTCATTTCTCTGGCTGATGAGATTTTTTCTCTTTGTCACTGTTTAGTGATTTGATTATGCGTCTTGGTGCGGTTTTCTTTGGCTTGACGTGTGTTCAAAGTTTTGGTATTATGGGACGTTTTCATCACAGATTCTTATTACATATCAGGTAGTTTCATAGACTAAACCACCTATAAAATGTGCATGCACAAGTCCTTATCACTTCTTATCGAGACTGCAGCACTGGCCCACTTCCCTGGCTTTAAGTCTTGTCCTCCTTGTGTCTGTCCTAGATACTGTCAGCAGAGCACTCTATCCAAATGCAATTCTCACCTGGCTTTATACTCTTCAAAGGCTGCCATGACTTCAGAATTAAGCCGAGGTTCCTTAACTTGGCGTATAAAGAACTTCACTGCCTGGCAGCTGCTGCCTTATCCAAATCTGTCTCCTTCCCCTCCAATTACCCATAACCATTTCAGTTTTGTAATACCAACTATAGCTCCTGTGATAGGTAGAATAATGCCTCCCCCCAACAAGATGTACAAGTCCCAATCCCTGGAACACTGTGGGTATCTTTCTTTACATGGCAAAAAGGAATTTGCAGATGTGATTAATAGCATAAACCCTTGAAATTGGGAAGATTATTGTGGGTGGGTCCAATCTAATCATGTGAGGCTTTAAAAGCAGAGTTAGAGAGATGAAATGGGAGGAGGAGGAGGAAAGATCTGAACTGTGAGAAGGACTTGACCCACTGCTGCTGGCTTTGAATATGGAAGAAGTCATGAGCCAAGCAATGTGGATGAGCTTCTAGGAGATGGAGAATGCAAGGAACTAGATGCTCCCATCTAGAACTAGAACCTCCAGAAAACAATGTAGCCCTGGCTACACTTTGATTTTAACAAATTGAGGCCTCTGTTGGACTTCTGACCTACAGAATTATAAAATGGTAAATTTGTGTTTAAGCCACTAAATTTGTGGTAATTTGTTATGGCAGCAGTAGAAAACTGATACAGTTCCCAAATCATGCCATGTCTTTGCAGGTTATTTTCTCCCACTTGCAATTTCTTCTCTTTCTCATCTACTTGGAGCACTCTTATTCTTCCTTTAACACATCTCAGTGGTCATTTCCTGTGGCTCCTTCAAGTGACACTTCCAGGCAGAATTAATGACCTCTTTCTTACCACTACTTCTGTATTTTCAGATGCATCTACTATGCATATGTTGTACACCGTGTATTAGCATATGTTTAAACGTCTCCCCCAATAGGCTGTGTGCTCTTTGGTGATAGGAACTCTGCTGCATTCATCTTTGAGCCCTAGCACATAGCTTGTCATCTTGTAAATGCTCAGCAATTTTCATTAAACCGTTGTTGATCTAAGTTTACCTTAAAACGAATGAGGTAGTTGGAAGAATTCGTATTCATTCACTCACCTCCATTCTAACTAATCTGTCACAGAAGGCAAATGTAAATGGAGGGACATAGGCCTGAAGAGCACAGAATGTGCCATGCCAAACTGGCTGCCTTGCCCATAGCTTCTCTTTCCCCCTGGGTGGTTGGCAAGGTTCGCAGGATGAGCAGAGAGCTCTGGGACTGCTCTGTCCAGCTGTTTGTTCCTCCTTTGGTGGCCCACCACAGGAATGTGAGGGGGAGGCCAAAAGAGGTGAACAAGGCCTCTCAAGAGTTAAGGTAGCAAATGCAATGGACATTGCAGATGAGTAATGCAGGTGCTTAGCTATATGTATGACTTCAAAGTTAAGTTGCAATAATTTTAAGATACATGCATGCCCAAATAAATAAAAAGCATGCCTAAGTACATCTGTCATTCCCTTTGAAACACCCACATTTGGCCCAGTGAAACTGCAATTGCTTGGAACTTGAATAATTATTTAACCCTTGTTTAAAATTATTTCCTCTCTTCCTCCAGTGATCCTGGGGAGAGATGGCAGGAGGCTGGACTGGCTGTGGCCTGAGAGGGAGGCAATGGGACAGCCTGAAACTGAAGATCTTAAAGAGGCATCTGAAAGTGTGAGCCAATGGTTAAGTGCAAAGAACCTAATAGGCCAAAGCCATGAAGGGTATCCACATGAGGATCAGAACATAATTGGAGTCAAGAAACAGAGGCAGGTCAAAATCAGCAGAATGACTAAACTCATGAAACAGGAACTAGAACAGTAGGGTGGAGGCAGGGTAGGTGGGTTCAGGCAGTGAACCCTGAAATGGACCCAGGGCCCTTCGATACAGAGCATCTCTCACACAGGGTTACATGTGTCTGAAGATGTCCTCAGCTGGTCATTTGTTCATCTCACTTAGTTGATCACAAACCAACACCACCACCACCACCACCGCCTCCCCCCGCCCCCCCCCCCCGCCCCTGCCCCTAAGGGCCTATCATTGCAAATGTAGGTGAGCCCAAAGAACAGCAGGCTGGATGCCTGGGCCTGGCTTCTCGCTGCTTCCTACTGCTGAGTAGCTGTGGACCTTTTAGGCCCCGTCTTGTGCGCTGAGAGCACCTCCCTTCTCAGTCTGTCAGTGTACCCAGCTCTAGGCTGTGAGGTAGGGGACACAGGTGCTCCCCACAATGAAGAAAATTTGGGACCTCTGGTGCCCACCTTCATGTCTTCAAGATGCTACTGCCTACAGTGTTCTTTCTGGTATTCACCAATGACAATGTTTGTAGCATGGAGCATCCTGGGGTGCCCTCCACTTCCCCTTCTAGCAGACAGATTGTGATGAACAGTGAAGCCTTTCATGACTAATTACAGAAGTAGACTTTAAGAAAGAACAAAAACTCAAAGTCGCAACTTGGACTTCCCCATTGATACCACACAATGGAACCTAGGAGCAGAACATGGGGATGTTTGAGTTGTACTCTTGCTAATTCACTGGTAAGGGGGCTTTAAATCCTGGCACTATATTTGAACAAGGCAGTTACTTATGTTAAATTTATTCCCAGGTATTTTATTCTTGAGATTTACCCCTCAATTTCATTTTGGATCATTTATTGCCAGTGTATAGAAGCCATTCAATTCTGTTCACTAAAATTATTATCATGAAAGTAGAAATCAAACCTCAGAACTCTGAGTCTTTTTATGTGTGCTGCAAAGGTTTCATTTTGGGGCAGAGTATCTTTGGCTCTTTTGTTCACTTGATGCTTCCTGAGCATCCAGAACACTGCCTGACACTAAAGTACTCAAATATATTTAATGAATGAGGCCACCATATCCCATGTATTCCTCAATGACAGCATTTTCCTGTTGTGTTGAAATCATGCCCACGTCTGTCCATCAGATGGGAAGCTCTCTGGAGGCAGGCATCCTTCAAGTGCCCTGAAAACCTTGCACAGGACATGGCACACAGCAGGTGTGAAGAATGTGTGTGATTCTTCACACATAGCAGGATAGAGGTGTACCATGCAGGGTTGAGCATATGGCTGAGGGAAATCTCAATGTGT